>OMNW01009541.1:32222-43492 GCA_900303245.1 Selene dorsalis
TCCATTAGAGTCTGATGCAATCTGGGGCTGGAGAAACCTGCACTAGAAGAAAATCCCAGATGCTAGAGTGTGTGTGTGTGTGTGTGTGTGTGTGTGTGTGTGTGTGTGTGTGTGTGTGTGTGTGTGTGTGTGTGTGTGTGTGCGTTTTGGCATAGTTAGTGGATTGCAGGCAATGGACCTCAGTGATAAATACTGTAAATGAGCATCTATTTAATCACTTGGGGGAATGGAAAGGTTTACGATAGGTGGTTTTCCTTTGCAATATCCATGGGAGTAGATGACAATTCAACAGGCTGTTGGTACGTGTCAAGATTGGTTAGATTACACAGGACTGATTACAGTGATGTGCTAGTGTGTCTTTGGTGGAGTTTAGTGAGTGACGTACAATGTGTGCTAACTGCTGAAGAGGCAGGATGTCCCGTCACATGCTGAGTCATACCTGATGACCCTTCTCCATAGTGTCCTCTATATACTTTATGTTCAAAGTGCTCTCGTTGTGAGTAATGACGCACTGAACTCACCATTCAACATGTTTTGTAGTGGAATGAATGACTGTTAAAATAGAACTCCCTCAAATATTCTCGTCGTCTTTATTTATCACCAACTTATGGAGATGAGATTTGTGTTTTATTGAAAGTGTTTTTAAACTGTATTTTTCAGTTTTCCAATAGAAGAGAGCAGAGGACAGCAGTTCCCCAGAGCTTTCTTTTATTATGGGAAAATCCACGGTGGATGAGACAGCCCCACACAGGACTGAAAGACTGGATCATCTCCTTTGGGGCAGAGGCACAGGTTCAGCCAGAGTTGAGATCTTTTTGAAAGCCGCACATTCATGTCTCACTTCCTTCAGGTGATCCAAGAGTCAGGATTCATTGCAACAGTCCCCTGATCAGTTACTCATATACTAACCGATATGCATTTATTTGGTTTTATTGACAATGGACTTTACAGCTACAGTGTAAAGTGTGGAAGCAGAAAGTTGTTGCAAAATAAAGTCAGTAGGAAGAGTATTTGCTGTGTTTTCATTTTATCGCACAGAACATGAATGACTAAACCTTTCCTAAACTGAGTTCTCCTCTTTGGAATATGATTCATCATAATTTTCAGCGCCTTGACAACTGCAGCATTAAACTCAGTTTAACCCCAGTTAGAGGCTGCAGCAGCCATTAGTTTATCCAAACCTGTCACTAAGGCTGTGCTATGAATTATTTAAAAATATCTTGTTGAGAAACAGTGAACCCATCCTGTATGCTAAGTGTGAAAAACAAGGCAGCGCAACAGTACACTACAAAACAATTTTTAAATCGCTGCTCACAGTTCATCGCTCATTGAGAACAGACCTTTTTACAGTGAGCAGTGAGACAGCAGTGATGGGAGAGGAAGAGACAGTGCTTTGTAAACGGTGCCCTCTTGTGGATGAAGTTTATTCTGCAATTGCAGAATGTGATTTTTTGAAACAATACTGAACATGTCTTCATACGTTCTACACAACCTGCTA
Organism: Selene dorsalis; assembly: GCA_900303245.1. Classification (NCBI taxonomy): domain Eukaryota; kingdom Metazoa; phylum Chordata; class Actinopteri; order Carangiformes; family Carangidae; genus Selene; species Selene dorsalis. The sequence goes on from OMNW01009541.1 coordinate 33,721, forward strand.
ATGTGTTAAAACTCGTACTATAGTCCACACCAACCACTGAGTGAATGTACCAGATTAGTGTCAGTGTGAAAGACTTCAGATTAAAACACTGTGCATTATGTAGCCTTCCCTTTCTTCATCTGTCTGGACTACGATGTTTAATGGGTGGAAGGGAAGCAGACGTGGAAAGGGGGGGCAATAGGTTAAAGTGCCTCTTAATACCCATGTGTCTATGAGAAAGTCAAACACCTTTTCCAATACAACACTGTCAGCAAGTCAGGCCATCAACAGCCAGTGTGTGATCAGGTCACGGGTGACAGAGCACACTAAAGTCTATTGGTGTAATGATGGGACGTCAAGAGAGAGGCTGGAAAGTTGCTCATGGGAATAAATGTCCAGGAGGCAGCTTGTTTACACCGAGAACATAAACTCATTATTGCTTTATGGCCAAAGGTTACAGGATCACCTACTTAAGAGCAAGGGCTTTTATTGCTGATTACATTTTTAACTAGCAGCGGGCAGGGTGTGTTTCCCAAGCATACTGTTTATTATCTGCAAATTAAGTATAAGGGTACTTTGCCAAAAATGATAATAAAAATAATATTTGCTTGTTAATTGTGTTTTTTGTTTAAATGTGTGTTTGGCAACACTATCCACCACAGCCATGAAAATTAAGTAACATCCTTTGGAAGAATGGATTTCACACTTTTCTCAGTGTCCACACACTTGTTAAGTCTTTTTCAAACAGCGCTAAAGTTGTACTGGTGGCTTTCGGTTGTTCTTCTTGGTTTTCCACCTAACTGTAGATGAAGTTTCCAGATCTACTGAGATTTTCACTGTCTCAGTAACTGAAACCTCACCTGGCATTAACCTTCAGATTACGTTATTTTGAGACTCAGAGATCAGAGAGAACCCTTCAGATGTTATTTTTTTTTATGACCGAGTTTTTAACGCTCACCTTGAAACTGAAATCCTCTCAGTCTGGCAACCATCCACGACCTAGAGTTTTAAGCTTGGTGTGATGTCCGGCCTGCTGTGGGAATTGCGACACCTTCTTTGCATTGAAAAACAGGTGAGAATTGGCAACTACCTATATAAAAGAGTCCCTCCAACACACTGACAAAGCACTGACAGCAAGGTTGCCATTTGGAACCTTGGACCAAACCACCACACAACTGTTGCTGTAACTTTTTTTTGTTGTTTTTGTCAGTTTTGGAAATTTATTGTATAGTTTCTACTTCTCAAGAAGCATCTCTTTTTGTGTCAAAGTATGGCCTTCTTCATCAGCCTTATCTTGTTATCATGCTGGACAGCTCTCGCTTTTACATTTCCTCGCAACACTTTTGTCAACACTGTAAAAGGGTCGAGGGATGAATTTGAATCATCTGGCAGTGGACCAGATGAACCTTTTCGGGGAATAGTCAAGGTTGTGCAGCTGGACCCTCACACCCTGGCCCAGTCAGGGTTCCTCCGAAGGGGACTGACTCCGAGAAGAGCCCCCTCCCTCAGCTCCAGGTTGTCCTTCCCTGCCTTCTTGTCTCAGGGGCGCCCAGGTCTGGCCCCAGCCTCCAAGGCCTCTGCGAGCCCGCTACACCACCTGCACCCTAAAAGCTCTACTGAAATTGACTTAAAGAAGAGACAAGGCCTGCAGATGTGGCAAAGAGCCGTAAACAAAGGAGACAAGACCATGTCCCTGCCTGTCAGCCTGAAGGACACAAAACAGACCTGCACTGCGGTATCTTTCACTCAGGTAAGAAGCAAAGATTTTATATAATGACTTGCATAACCCTAAACCTGTGCACACACAAAAATAAAATCCATAAGCAAGTGCATTACACTGACGGATTCTTAACATAGAAAACAGTTACGTTAGAAGATTTTGATTTCTCAGTGGCAATTAGAGAGGTGTCTGTTCGCTCATAAAGCTGAATATGGCTCTGGAGGTGGATTAGCTGTGATGGTGTGGGCTTACATATACACAGTGATGTTTTTGAAACCATGAGAGTAATTAACACTGTGATGTTTAGTCTAATCTCATCCTTCTTTGTAATGTCCTCCCAGCGTGTGACAGCAGACGGATGTGAAACGGTGACAGTGCACAACAAGCTGTGCTTCGGTCAGTGCAGCTCCCTATTTGTACCATCTGAAGGGGAGTTTGCTGGGTTGGGTACTGGGACGTGGGCTCTCCGCCGCCGGGCCCCCTGCTCACGCTGTGCCCCATCCAAAGCTCACACTGTCACTGTGCCCCTGCGATGTGGAGCCGAGGTCCGGGAGAGACGAGTGATGATGGTGGAGGAGTGCAAGTGTGAGACGAGCACCGAGGAAAGGAGTGTCGAGACTGCAGCTTCCATGCAGATGTAACTGTTTTACAGCTGTTGTAACAAAAATACACAATGTTTGTTTTTTAATGCTGTAATTATTCCTTTGCAGTTAAAATTGAGGAATAGAGGCTAGTTAAGTTTTGCATTTAGACTGACACCTTTATTCTTCCTAATCATAATTTAGTTGTACTCATTTTGTGTGTAGGAGTCTGAATGTGATATTCAGAGTAAAGTACTCTGGTGGTTTATCCCCCCACTGATTGTTGACAAAATGACCTGTACTCTGGTCATGCACTTTTCTGTTGCAACAGATGAAGTCGTCCACACTGGACTTTGTGTAAATCTTCAAACCTGTGTTTAGATTAATCTAAACTGAAATATTGTGATGTGTAATATTGTCATTAAAATGTCCTATTTGTCCACATTCCTTTCGCCTGGCATTGCTAATTAGTTTTCTGCCAACTCTGTTAGATTTACAAGTGCAATTTACTTTGCATGCAAAGCTCAAGTAAAAACATGAAGAGCATTTGTTGTTTTTTCCACCCACTCTCGTATTCAAGCGTTCAAGTGTCAGTTCCTATATTTTATTAAAAAGCTGTGTTCCCGCCGACTTTTAGCACATACCACTTACATCTGAAAGCACCAAACTAGAGAGCAAGCGAGCTATTGAGCACGGGTACTTAGCAGTAAGCAAACATAATTGTTTCAGCATGGACCCCTGAATTATGTATAGGAACCACCTATTCTCATGCCCAATCTCTTTTCAGAGTAGTTGTGGGAATTTGAACATCATTCACTACAGATGCACTTGAGCGAGTGGGCATGTGTGATTATGTGTGCATGTGTGTTTTTTTTTTCAGTTAGGGCCCATAAAACCTATTATTCATTTATATCCTGGCACCTGGGTCTGGTAAAGTGAACGCATCCCACACATCCTTACATACATTCCCAGAGGAACATAAAGAAGGGGGCTCTTTACATTGCCTTGGCATGCTGTCAAAATGACTGCTTAGATGGCCATTTGCATTCACGTGGGCTTTTGGAAAAAGTGAAAGCGTTCATTGCACTACGGGGGTGCATTGAGTCCCTTGGATTCCATTAGCATGTGATTAACAACTTGGGTTGATGGCTATATTTTCCAAGATTGATGGGACAAATATTTGCCCAGGTCTTAACTATGAGGAATTATAGGCCACTTTTAATTAGGCACTTGTTTTTTTTTTTTCTAAATATGCAGACGGTGGAGAGGGTGGGAGGCTCATGCAACCACGCTCTCAGTGATCATATCCTGCTTGTTCAACTCTCATCCCACAAAGAAAGCTGTCTCTAAAATGCCAGATCTGAGTAATTAATAACTAAACCTTGTTTCGTCATCCATTTCCATCATTTTAACAGTGCACTGTCACGCTGTCTTTGATAATACCCACTACAATGATGTGTGGTTGTGATGGTGGAGAAGGGAGAGTCATGATCTCACTACCTCACTGTCTATTCTTTCTAAACTCCGTGCCACTCTTCTTCATCCAATCCTTTGTCCTCTTTCTGGAAAAAAAAGAGATAAAAAAGAAGATGGGGATAGTGGAGGGAGGGGGAGGGACATGAGGAGGAGTAGGAGGAGGAGGGGGCAGTTGTTGATTGAACAAACAAGGTGCACAAGAGAGAGCACCACTTAGCAAGACAGATGTCAGCCCCCTTTGCATTGTGGGATCCGGCGGAGCACTCCTGCGTCATTAAGGATGGCCTGGTTCCCATGGCGAGGGGAAAGGAAGGAGCGAAAGGAGGAGGGCCTGCTGCCAAGTTCAGCGCCTCGGGGATCAGATCAGCGTCACGGGGTGCTAAGTGGCCTAGTTAGCGCTTTAAAACGCACAATGAGCTGCCTGCTCTTTCTCTGTGTGTGTAGGCCTTTTAACTGTCAGACGTGGAAATGGTTAGGAGGTGTGCATGATGGAGGGGGGACTCAAACGATGTCAGTTCAATCAAGGTGTATCAAGGGGAAACTAAATCATACATGGAGAATTTGAGGCCTATTTTTCATTTTACTATGAAAAATGTTTTCTATCGGACTACCAGATACAGTTAATTTACCATGTGAGGTGCTTAGTGTGGTTCTATGTGTCTTGTGGTAATTGGATAGAAAACAAATATTCCCCACATTGGACCATTACATTGTATCTTACCCCTGCATGTATTCCTTGTGTGCTCCTCTCTTGCGTTCTGTGGCTTGGTAGACCAAAAAGTGCTCGCTAGCTCGCTCAATGGTGCTGGAAGGAGAAGCTCCACAGGGCTGTCCTCGTCTACTTGGGGCTCTGCCATCATGGTAGACTGGACCAGACTGGACTGCAGATCAGGCTCCTTAATCTGGCATCAGCAAGTGAGAAAGTACAGGGGTCCATCATGTACTCTGTGGAAATAAATCAGCGTGGTGACAGGGTGAGCCAGGAGGAATATTCTGAAATAACGTGATGACCTGTTAAGTCAAAGGCCAGACAGAGTTTTCTCACCTAAATCCCAGCAGTACAGATTTACTGCTGTAGGTGTCAGGCTGTAGGTGCCAGGGTATCTGGACCACAACTAACATTTACCACCCCACTGGTACAGTGGTACACGCTCACTCCATGGTGTTAGTCTGGACCAGCTGGTCAGAGCTGGCTCTGCTGGAGACAGTGCCCCAGGCTAAGCCTGCCAGCCTACTGCCACTATGCCCGGCTGCCAGCCTGTCTGTTGGGTGCTGAGAAGCACAGAGAAAGGTGTAGCCTGCAGATCTGAATAACATCAAAGTTTGTCACTGGATAAGATCCTACCGTGGTTTTAGTATCTGGTACTGGACCTCTGCTGCTGCTGCTGCTGCTGTTCCACAAGTTTAGAATAAATAGGCTCCCAAATGTTGCTCAGTGTTCTCTTGGATCATATTCTTGCACAGTGATCATACACCTTCTGTGTGACAAAAATCAGGTGATAAATCAGGTTAGGATGTTTTTTCTCCATAACACATAATAGAAATAAATGACAACAAGCTGAGCCTCAAATTACAGTATGATTTGACAAGACATGAATCAATCAGGTTTTTATACTTAAAATCCCTATGTTGTGATCAATAGGTGGTCAGTGCCAGTTATTTGTGTTGTGTTGAGTGAAATCAACCTTTTTTCTAATAGATTTAAATGCTGTCAGTGGGCCAAATACTCACTAAATGCATATAATGTGTGCATCAGCTGGTGCCAACTGGGGATTTACCTGATGCATCCATATGAATGTCTTGTAAATGTGTATTATTTTTCCTCTTTCCATCCATCACAAACACATTCCTGCCACAGTGGTCATTTGACTACAGATTACATACGTATATGATATTTGTGTGCACATATTTGTTTGGCTTCGATGTTGCCTCAGCGTGGCAGCTTCAGTGTTTCTGAGTGTTGAGCTGTCAGAAAACCCTCTGCTGGAGTGTGATGATGATAGCAATGTCGCTGTGGCAGGTGCGGTCCTGCATACCATGCAGGTGATGTCTCTCATGCTCACTTAGCTAATGACTCCAATTAAAGTAATTAAGAGCTGGCACGCTGAAACCTGCTCACCCTCCCTCTGCCAACCCATCCATTTGCCTTCCTCTTCACCAGCACACATCACCGCACACCTCGCACCACTACATGCCATCATCTGCTGCACTACTTCTGCTCTCCTGCCTTCCCTTCATGTGTCTCTCGTGGGTACCTCACCCTCCTCTTTATGCCATCCTGTGCCTCTGCTGCTCCTCAGGCCTTTAAAAGAAACATGAAGTCTAAAATCAGCTAAATGCTCCACTCAAGAAACACTTGAGACCCTCAGTCCAACTTACTGTCACAGACACAGCTATGGAAGGGGAGAGTGGAGGCCGGGTCCGGCAGGAGAATGAGGGGGAGAAGGGACGCAAGCCAGGTCCTAACGAGGGAAGAGATAATTGTTTTGTTTTGTTAGGGGCCCTTCTTCAGCGTGGTGGGAGTTGAAAATGACATGCCACACATGGTTTTTGGATGAAGTGGGCAAGGGGAGGGGTGACGTGATGCACAAGTGGTGAAAACGCTGTGGCGTAGAAAAAGGCCGTCATATGTAGCATACGTAGCATAGGAGAGGTCTCCGAGAAGCTGCGGCCACATACGAAACGTTGGAATCCACTAAGTGGTTTCTGTGCTGACATGTTCACAAGCTCTCAGGAAACTTTGATTACGATCAAGCACATCGCTGCCTTCCACTCGCAGGACTTCTAGAAGATTTCAATGTCAAAATACGCATTAATCACAGAGTAGCTCAATATTACAGCCCACAAATTCCAACAGTGGGAAAGACCACACTGGGCCAAGATGGAGACACAGCTTTGGCCACCGGGCCTGGTCAGATTTATCAAAATTCATGAAACGGCAAACATATGAATCTCTGGTGTCTTGGTGTTCTTTCAACACTTGGAATCCCAGACTGACAGACGATGTGCCTGGATTTATAGCTGGCGTTGAAGAACAAACACTTTTCCAGAATCTCATCATATTTTCTGTGAGAAAAAAAACTCTGAACCCTGGACTCACCTCCCCTTGTTCTCCTCATACATCTATCCCCTCTGTCTCTATTTTTTTTTGTCTGTAAAATTTGACCAGATGCTAATAGTCAGAAATATGTCTAAGACACATTAAATATGTGTGAAACTAAATGTGCTTCTTTCCCTTCATAAGCTGCACTGATCTTGTCATACCCACCTCCCACCTCCCACCCCCGACATAGTGACACAGTAAGAGAAAACACTGGTGACATTCAAGACAAATTTTCACGGCGAGTTGAAAGCAGATTTCTACCATCATCAGAATTACAGCTGAGCACACTTTGATAATCTGGCGACTAACAGCGTCAAGCAAATTATCCTGGTGGACTGTATCTTTGAGCCAGGCCGACGAATCACCTCCAGGATCCTGTCACCACTTCCATGAAGATAAATGGTATCATTACACAGTCTCCATCATGCATTAGCTGATCTGGAATCCAGTTTCTGCTCAAAAGTGGAAATGGCTGTGGATTGCATTCAGTCATCAGAAAATCCTGACATGAATGTGCATCAAAACATTGCTAAGTCATTTTGTCATGCCGCTCACCAGGATGCTGCAGAGGACAATTCATGACAAAACAGTGTGTGAATTTCCTCTTCTTGAATTATGATCGTGACACACTAATTTCTGTTCTGTGTGTTAATAGGATCAATACCAACACAGACGCAATTTATCCAACTCATTCTGCCAGTGTCATGGATATCTGTCCACAAACAGTCATCCTCACAGTGGGTAGAGGAGGAAGAGTGGCATGCCAATGTGTATGTGTGTGTGTGAGAGAGAGAGAGAAAGAGGAAGAATGATTGAGAGAGAGAGAGAGAGAGACAGACATGCACATAGGAGGTGGGGGCAAAAGGGGGGAAGCGGCGCGCCAGTGTTCAAGAGAGATAGGCCAATTGAGAAAGTGAGGGAGTGTGTGTGTTTGAGTTTGTGTGGAGGGGTACAGAGGAGGGGTGCAGGTGGCACAGAGCTGGCGCAGGCCTGGCCCACTGTCCCCTGGCAGTGCCAGGCTCCATCTGTCATCAGCAGGAACATCTGCAGCCCAAGGTGCCCTTGTCACCCAGCGTTAGAGTAACGAGTTTGGCGTTTCCATTAGTCCAGGGCCCTCGCCTGCCCGGCCGGTGCTAGCCAAAACCATGGCATTTTGGGTGTGAGATCGTGTGTTTGCCTGTGAGTGAGTGTGTGTCTAGATATGAAATAGGGAGAGGGAGAATGAGGGAGCGGGCTCGGGGTAACTGGATTTGTTTGTCGGTTTGTGCACTTGAGCATGTGTGCGTGTGTGTTTGTAGGAGAAGTGAGCACTAAGCCAAAACAACATGGCAGTGCAGAGCGTTGACCCAGCTGGGCTGAGCCGGCATGTCGAGTCATGTCCCCTCCTGATGTGAGCGTGCCCAGTGCGCTCACACCGCTGCCAGACCCAATCTCTGGTCCCCTCTCCTCCTCACTCTCTCTCACTCTTTCTCCCTCTCTCATCTTCCTGTCTTCCATCTGTCCACCTCCCTCTTATCTGCCCTCTCTCCCTTACCTCTCCATGCCCCTTGTAGTTCCCTCCCCCTGTACTCCCTCAGTCTATACTAACATTCTGCCTCAGAGCGCTACTCACATTTTTATCTTCCTTGTCCCTAAAAAACAGATGGTACTTCTTTCCCGGCTCCCTCTTTTCATCCCTCTCTCTGAGCTCTCCCCCTCCCTCCCTCTCGTCCTGTGTTTCTTTCCATCCAGCCGGCGTATCACTGATCCTAACTGGCAGTCCACCTGTTTATTCTCCCCCCTCTCTCTTTTTCTGCCTCTCAAGGGCAATAACATGGTTTTATTATTACTTATTGCAGTTATTACTTTTACATGACATTTTGTTAAGACTAAACATGGCTTACACAGTTATCAACTCCACTTTTTGTAAGATGGCTGCTGTTTGTGTTTGCACCACATGGTGGCTCTAACGAGCAGCAATCTGTCTTCACATTAATGAACCCAGCTTTGGCTGCAATTGTGTCAATTACCCATAGAATACTAATCAGACAAACATGAGCACATCAAAATGAGATAAGATTGATATTCTTTTTCATTTTCTGTATTACAAGTGTGCGTGCATCATAAATCAGTTTTGAAGGCATCTATGAAGCCAGCGTGTATGGCCTAAAGGTCTGAGGGAAATTAGACACCACTTCATAAAAGCCCCATATTCAGTCCTGAAGCTATGTACTTTTTGAGAGTCTCTGACACTTGAACTTCATACATTCAAAAAAAAAACACACACACATTCAAATGCACAAATGCTTTTCATGCAATATTTAAAAAGTCTCACTTAAAGCTGCAGCTTTGTTTTGACATTTCAAGTTCAGTCACTTCCTGTGAGAGAGAGCAGAGGGTTTTAAGTTATAGTTAAGATTTATTTAGGCGTCTTTTTTTTTTCTTTTTTTTTTATTCTTGGCCTGTCCTAAAAAGGTTTTTCATCCCCCTATCAACACTTAAAAAGTGAGTGGAGATAGAGTGAGTGAAGCAGCAAAGGAGAGCCATAGTGAGATAAAGAAAAGGGAAGCGACAACTGCTAATCAATAAGATTTCTCCAACCTCGCTTTTTTTTTTTCTCCCTTCTCTCCCCCCCGAGGCCCGCGGCATTCAAGACGAGCCAAGACGAGCTTGGCATTGTCGAGCATGCCTTAAAAAGAAACACCTGCGAGGTGGAAGACTTAAAAAACCACCAGAAAAAAAAAATCCTGCTTTTCGCAGCTCTTAAAAATGTTGGCAAATGTTCCATGGGTTTTCTGGGAACAAAACAGTAAAAAGAAAGAGCTCCCATGCAAGTGAAGACAAAAGGGGATGGTTTTCCATAGAGATGGAGGTGTCATTACACTTGAGACGGTTGCCAGATTTGGACTTATCTTACCCCTCCCTCACCCCCCC
>OMNW01009542.1:26187-55832 GCA_900303245.1 Selene dorsalis
CTTTTTTTTTTTTTTTAAATTGCAGTCAGGGAAACTCATCAGCATGCGCAGCACACTCAAATAAACACACGGCACAGCAAGACACGTGGCTGCTGTAATATTTGAGATAATTAAATGTTACACGTCTACCACAGTATGATGCAGAAAACAGCATGTTTTCAACCAGATGACAGCTAGACAGCAAGTAGCACGTCAACAATCTCGTGCATGCGCCAAAACAGAGTCTAATTTATAGAAATAACTGACATTGAAAATCAACAATTACTCGCTAATAATTAGTATTATTATTTCTAGATAAAAAAAAAGAAATGCAGATTACGCAACATTATATAACGGAGGGAAGAGGGGGAGCTTTGCTGCGACAGGTCTGACTCCAGTTCACATATATAGATCATACATTTGCAAGTATTGATATAACTTGCACATTTTACCACAAGGTCCCTGAAAGATTTAAGTGGAAAATGTCTGACGTTCACAGACAAGTGTACAAGTACGAGTCAAGTAAAACAGATTTTATACAAGAAAATGAGAAATTTGTGCCTTCACAGCCAGTATTTGGATCCTGGCATTGCAAAAATCACAGACAGAGGTTGTAATTAACTTGCAGTGTCACAGATGATACGGCCATACCATTAGGAAACTTTAAATTCAAACAATTAGGACTTGTACGGTACAAAACACTGCCAATGTTTAATATAATTTATACATACTACACTTGTGCCAGATGAGGTCACCAAACCAAACTCAGAAGAGCTGGTATGAAATTCTAAAAGCCTCTTCTCTGTCTCTGAGGATTCCTCATTATGCTAAAAGCAAAACGCATCTTAAGATGAATCAGAGGGTGAAGGTGCCACAAAGGAGTGTTTATTTCTCATCATGAGCAAACTAATGATTTGTGTAAAACAGCAATAGGCCCACAAGTGGTCAGCAGCTGCCCCAGGGTGGGACTGAAATGAGCTCGGAGCTGTATCGTTTGAAATGTCAAACCTCATGTTTTCGTGAATCATCTGTCAACTGATGTGGAACACATTATCTGTGTAGGCCGCCTGAAGTAATCCAAGGTTTACCCATTCAACCAAAGTAAATCAACAACACACACAGCAAGACGAGTTGGTAACGGTGATGTTAGGAACAAGCTGTGTAAGACGGTGACATTTTGAAAAATGCAAAATTTTGCCCGTTTTGTGTCCAGCATGTGTTCAGTTGGCAAAGCAAAAATGATTTTGTTTTTTAAGAAGTTTGGAGCTATTAAAGCCAAACAGAATATCGAAAAACCGATCTGGACGGTTTGGTTGAACAACCGGTACAGTATTTAGAAGCTTAGACAAGATGGACACGGACAACAAGTGAGGTGTCAGGAGACTCCTCTGAGAGCACGTCAGCACCCTTCAGTTTGGGACAGGTCATATAAATGGTTGACTGGCCGTCATTAAACTGTCAATAGAAACTGGCCGAAATTCATGTCCCAGAGGTCTCCAACGTAAATCTACAAAGACCTACATGCACGGAGAGAACAGCTGACGATGGCGGTGTTTAGCAGTGCATTGATTCCTCCACAGCGTTTATTCTGTGGTAATAGGACTGTCTCGAGGACACTCTGGTCGTATCATCCATCTCTTCTTCCTCCATCTATCTGCTCCTCCTTTCCTACACACACAGAATTACACTGAGGGTATTTCTCTACCTAATGACCTTTCTCACCATCCCTTGTGTTTGTTATACTTAACTGTGGAAGCAAAGTGGCAATTTGTATTCATATGAGCCCGAACACGTTTATGCATTTCACCCTTTGACCATATTATTAGCGTACATACTTATTTTCCAAGAGCTACAGGCAACAGAACTTAAGTAAATACACCAGGATAAACCTTACCTGGGGGCGAATAAAAGACTAAATTCCATACAGCACCCATGGTTCTGTCTGGATGCATTTTTTTTCCACATTTTGGTTTATGTATATCTATTTATAACAGTCCCCGAATGCATCCATGTGTTAAATCAATACCCGTATTGCAGCAGCTTCTAGTCAAGATTATAGTATGAATACTCTTCACACATTTGTCATGATCTCGAGATTTTAGTAGAAACTCTCACGCACACGCACACACACACAGTGCGGTAGGGTTTTAAAAGGTATAGATTGTAATTTATTGTTAAATGGAGTCCATAAACCATTTCCTTATATCAGAATACGACAGGAAGGATATTTATCACAGATCCACATGTGTGCACACAAACACACACACACACACACACGCACACACACACACACAAACACCTCGACTCTGCTGAAAAGGCATTCTATTAAAACAAGGAAACGTGCAGAGCTAGTCAGATCCCTAGCTATGAAGTCAGAGAGCAAATAAATTATGGAAATAGACTCTGACACACTCACATCCTCCCCTCTCTCTCTAAAATACAAACCCACACATACACACATATTTACTCCCAACATTAGGTATTATTTTTTATATCCGTGAGTTTTTTGGAACTTTGTAACGCCACTTAAATCAACCTTTTTCTATTTTTCTCCAATACAAGGGTCAAACTCACGTGCACAAACAAAGCTTAACACACACGCCAAATGTGTTTTTATCACATTTATCGAAACACAAATAAATCTTAGTGGATTTCAAATGCACATCGACAGCCTAAATGTTTCAAACTGATGAACAAATGTGATGTGAACTGACAGATGAGTGAAATGAGATTTAAATTGCTGAGGAACAGCTTGTGTAGTGGCGTTTGTATTTGTGTTTTCAGCTGTGTGTATGTGTGTGTGTGTGTGTGTGTGTGCAGGTACCCGCTATCCGTGAAGAGGAACTCCAGGTGTGTCATGTAGACCTCCCACAGAGGAACACTGTAACGCTTAGCCAGAGACAGAGCGATTTTGTACACGCTGTCATCCAGTGTCCTAAACACATACACACAAGCAGAGAGGAGGAAAATAATGATGAGACTTCACTGCACTGGAGTAGAGAGGACACTCACTCCCAGTGTGGTAACGCTGCAAATAAATCACACCCTACTAACTACAGTACAAAGTGTTGGAGCGATTATATTCAACTGCTGATACGTCCAGCAGAGTTTACTGATTCAGTTGAGGGAACATAGTATTGGCAGGATATTCCTCTAAATCTCTCCCCTGCTTACTCTGTCAGGCCGAGGATGGTCTCCTTCTTGTAGTGTGAGTCGGAGCTGAAGCGCTGGACGTCCACACCACGGCCCAGCCCCTGTAAGACCTGGGCCTGGGTGAAGTCTGTGAGGCGTTCGTTGTAAACATGCAGCTGGTTGATCAATTTCTGCAGCTCCTCTGGCCAGCCCGAATACGCAGACACATGCTGCGTGACCAATCGAATCAGCTCCTTTGGGTCGGCCTGTGAAGAAGGGAATAATTCTCACACAGTTTCCACACAAACAGCTGCTGAATGTGTTATTTCATGCTGGTGGCTTTACAGAGTAAAAGGATATTGGATGGATATTGTGCTAAAAGCAAAAATTGGGTAATCCTGAGAATTATTATCATGGCCACTCGTCTGAATAAAAGCAAATACAAAACTGGACAGGCAGATCCCTGCCCCTTTGCTGTAGGGAAATAAATACATTGGCTACATAAAGGACCAGTGTGTGATCAGTGTGTACTGTAGGATTTAGTAAATACCCCTTCCCTTACCCCTTAGTTTTCCAAGCATCGATGAGAATCTATGGCGGCCTATTAGTTAACCCAAGAATATGAAGCCAGTGTTTCATTTGTCCAGTCTGCGCTACTGAAGGGACTTACTGGTACAACAAGGTGGACTGATGGGAAGATGCTCTGCTACCTGTGCAGATAGAGCTCATTCTAAATGAGCTGATTTGAAATCCAACTGATGAAAAATTAAACTCTTCCTCCTCCTTAGTATGACAATCACCAAATCTCTTTGGTGCTTGTGAGGCAGCCATGTACTGAAGTAAAAAAAAAAAAAAAAAGAGAGATCAAATTTTTCCGTCATGAATCTACAATCAATACTCTAAAGTGGCAAATTGGAAACAGAATTTGGGATATTTTTTCCTAATATTTCTTGTATTTCTGTCAATGGTCTTCCTTTGTCTGCCTGCTCAAACACCCTCTGCATATAATATAACACGATATCCACTCTTGAAAAAAAAACAGCACTTCACTTAATTTACTCTTCTTTTCTTATCTTTTTACCGCTAATATGCTTTCAAATACTAGAGTGATTCCAGATACACCGCTAGGCCAGGTTTGACCAAAAGCAAACTGCCCTTAGGGTTTATCACTTAACTATGTCACACACTGAGCTTCAAACACCCTGCACTGTGTGGTATATAAAGCTTCACAGGTCCTCCACCGCTTCACCGTGACAAACTAATGAGGCAATTTTCAAAAATGGCTGTAATTTTCAAAAATCTGTGGAAAAAGGCTGGGGCGCACCAACTAGCCTGACTTTTCTTCCATCAAAGTTTGCTTCCAGGAAGACACTGACAACTGCACCTGAGTTAAATCTAGGCTATTCAATATGCGCCCTTTTTCCTACACGCCGAGAAAATATGGGTAATTGTACCTGGAACCATAATTGCTTCTGTGATTCAGGCCTATGGGGAATAAGACAGTGGATATGCATTCGTGAGAGTGTCACGCGCAGGGAACGGTAGGTAAATGTTGTATCTCTCTCATCACCTCTGTTCTAATTAAATGAGCTCCTGAATTTGGTTTTTGGCATCTTATATGCTGTCGCCCAGCAGAATGAGACGGTTTATTTGTTGATCTTATTTGCATAAGGTAATTATGGCTGCTGGAAATGTGTGAGCTTGAAAACCGAGGCGTGTGCATGTCTGTCTCTTCCCGCGTGTGTGTATGTGTGCGTTGTTAGATGTGACCACGGTGGAAGTCACGGTGGCAGAATTCTAGTTCAAAAAGCAGGACAGAAAAGGAGAATGAGGTAGAGAGGAGAGAGTATTAACAGTGTAGAATGTATAGAAGTTGGGAAGGGTTGGAAGATGGGGAAAAGAAAGCGATGGAGAGGAGAGAAGGGGGGAAAAAAAGGAGGATTGTATTTGATAATGCTGGCACCATTTTGGGCGAGGAAGAATGACACAAAAGGGAGAACACTGAGAGAGAGAAGAAAGTCTGTGTGAAGTGTGATGGACAGGCCCATGTTTGAAGAACTTTGTTGAAATAAAGCTTTCATGATGAAATGCTGTTTGCGTTCTCTGTCTCACTCACTCTGTCATTCATCTGCGGTACTTTGTCCTTCTGGCTATCTGGATTATATCCTTCCTTAAAGCTACTTACACCAGTGTTTTCTTGCATCTTTCAAAAATAATTTAACCCCTTCCTCCAGTACTTAGGGATCTCTAGAAGCCCTTTTCTTTCCAATAAGTATTCATTGCAATCCCAGACCCCAAATTAAGCACAGACAACACTCATCCCTCATTTCTTTCTTTATCACATCTAATTACTTGCTTATTTAAATTCAAAGCATCTGAAAAGACACTTCTGGTCTTTCTTCAAAAAGAGAATGTATAAAGTGTATGTAAAGTATAATTGCATAAGGGAGTATGTGATGTTATGCAGCTGGGAGGAAGCCAACTCTCTCAAACTCCCCCTTTAGCTATTCCACTGCTGCCACAGGCTCTTTTCTCCTTGCTCTGCTCCTCCTGTGAGGTCTCTTAAGAGGGAGCAGTGTAAAAATGAAAAGGCAGCGTCTTGGTCTCAAATCAGTTCAGCCACGCTTGTTCTCTCATTTTCGATCCTAATTTCCCATGTTATTATATTCGAGTATCTGCGCCCATCAGAAATCGTTCTGCCTCTTTCCAAAGATGGCTGGTTAAACACGTGAAATAAATATTGTCATAGTGAGTCTCAGAGCCACTCAGTTTTATTGTTGTGATTAGCTAAATATCACACAGTGGTATTTTCCCTTCTGCCATCTATGGTTCCACCTGCAGAGGTGGCCACTGTGTAAACCTCTCTTTAACTGCTAGTACCGTGAAATTTAATATGTTAGATGAACATGTTATATACCGTTTGTTGTCATAAAAACCTTATTGAAATCCTCCGGAAACCGTGAGCAACGGTACAAAATTTAAAGGCAACAGATGTCAGATAACTGCAAAGATAATTCAGTGTGGACCAAAAGAGAGGCAACAAGCCAAACCTGTGAGCCCTGATCTAATTCAAGGGTGTATGATTGGTGCAATAAATTGTTTTAATTTGTTTTTAATTTATAAAAACTACCTCCATTATGGCTTAAGATGTTGTGGGATATGATTCCCTCCAAGTTATTAGATAGTCAGTGCTACACACATGCACAAGCCTGGTAAAGTTCACCTGGCTGTTGACAACATTCTCTGTGTTTGTGTGTTAAATATCATATTGATGTTATAAAGAAACAGTCATGCCTTCGTTCTCTACAGAACAAGACTGTAATGATCTTAATGAGCTGTGTTTATGTCCTGCATAACACAGTCAGTGGCCTCATTAGCACTAATTCAGCAAATGGTGTGTACAGTATGTGCACATAATTAAAAAGAATGCACAGGGGAGAGGAATCGGGCACCATTTTTAAAGGAATAATCACTGATATAAACAGGCTCGACTGCACTGTGGGTCATAACACACCATGAAGGGGACTGATCACAGGCTAGATACATGCCTGCCAAGAAGACTGCAAAGCTACAAACAAGAGAAGCAGGGGCAGATTAGCATGTCAAACCAGTGCATCTAATCAAAGGCTCAGAGAATCCTCAGTCTCAAACATTCCCAGTCTACTGCAACAGTGCATTTAGAGTGCGTATTTGTCTAATAGAGGCCTTTCTGCTTCTACTCGGCTCTGCAGGACTCCCATGGGTAAAATATAGACTGCTAATGATTGTGGTACGAGGGTGCAATTTGTACAAGTGTACAATTTGTACGAAAAAAGAGGAAAGAGAAGTCATTCGACGTGTGGTGCTTTTTTTTTTTCAATGATGGGAAAGTCATTCAGTCAGTCTGGCTCATTATTCCAGTCAATTCAACAACAGGGAGCTGGCTCATTGGTCAGGCGCTTTCAAGGTCAGCTCCTGCACCCGGCAGCTTGAATCCTGTTGTGGCCGTGAATTGAAAAGCATCTGGCAAAGACCGCAGGCAGTGCAGAATGTCACTATAGTATGTAGTGCTGTTTTATCAAGTCATGTCGTTGCTATTAGGAAAACTCTGTTATCGTTTCTACTTCTATCTACTGAGTGATCTGGTAAACCTGAGTGATTTATGTTTCCGGTCTAGAAAACTAAACACTGCACCCACACTGTCAGAGGTAGAATAGGAAACCAAGATATATTCTTAATGACGGTAAAAATATATTTTTTCCAATTTACTGACTCCATCTCAATGTCTAAATTGCAGGTAAAGCATCTAAAATGTGATTTGTGGTCCTTCATTATAAAGCTAAATGTTGTAATGAGGTAATCAGAGAGCTAAGCAGTTTTTTCTGCATGAGAAACTCTAAAGTCGTGCTCTGTGTCCACACCACAATTGTGTATTCTATAAATATATGTTAGTGTGTGTGTAGCACAGATGTGAGTGATCAATACTTGACTGCAGGCAAAGATGAATGGTCGGGTGAAAAACCTCAATCTCTTTACTCAGCACATTGCAGCACAGTAGCTGCACATTCACAGCTACAATTATGCTAAGCACAAGCATTCTCACTCCCTTGCATGCGCATGCGCGCGCACACACACACGCACACACCCACGCACACACACCCACACACACACACACACCCACACACACACCCACACACACGCCAATGACCAAAGAAAAAAGTCTCACATCGACAAGAACAGGTGAACAGACCTTAACACTTACATAAACACAGGCTATTGTGTAATATGTGTAAACAGCACCAGTAAGAACAATTACTATAAAGAGTGCTTCTATTTTGCAAACGAGCACTTGGCTGGTATAATGAAAACTTCCAGTGCGAGCAAGTGGAGAGTGGCTCATTTTGCCGTGGGGAATAATGGAAACCCATCCTCCGTGTCACAGAGCCCGATGCTGCTCCAACATGGCTCGGAGGTGTAATCGGACGGGGGAAGTAGCATTAAAGATCTTGAGAGTCAATCGCGGACAACAGAACAGAATCTTCAAGAGACACGCAGAGCTGCATGCTGTGGAGAACTGAGTTACACAGTTAAACAGGACTGGAGCTGAAAAAACTGTATTTCAACACTGGAACAGAAACAGCTTTAGAGTTTCACTGATGTAAAACCGCAGCATTAACACAGAGCGATGACACCTTCAGAGCGACTCATATTACAGTGTAATAATGTATAAAATGGGAAACGTAGGCGTGACTCTGGGACCACTAGTGTATTTGTCAACAGCCAGAACAAACATACTTAAGGTGTCTTTAACAGTATTCAAGGGTATTAAGGGTAGGATAAAGCATATTTCCACTAGGCATTATGAGATATTATCATACTGTTCTCACAGAGGTAAACACTGGGATCTATGGATCATTTTCCATTGGCACAACCTTTCTGGAGAATCATCCCTTTACAGTTCTCATCAGGTGACATGTGGCAACTGTAAAATGACAGACATCCACTCTTAAGAAACTCGATCTGCCACAATATGTCATGTGAAAAATGTTCAGGGTTTTTCTCGTCATCACCCGTTTACAGGATTAAAGGTAGGTATGTGAGTGCATGAACTGATGAGATAATTAACAGTATAACTGATGAAGTGTTAAATCCTGCCAAAATATCAAGAGTTTGCATCATATTTATGAGATATGATGTCTCTGTGGGAGACATTCATTTATATGCATGTATGGTATGCATGTTTCAAGTGTTTTTATGAAGTGTTACCTGCATTTTATGTGATAGGTCTTTTACTTCTCTACAACATGGTGTGAAAATGAAGTTAATTCAATTAACCGTTTCCTTAATCACAAGTTTCAAAGTTTCTTCACTTCCAAAACTTCTACATCCTCAGTACAGTGAGGAAACTGTCTGATGACTGAGGCCTTAAAAACATATCAAACACCTCATGTGAACCCTCAGAGACATCTGTTCCTATTTAAAACTGAATGACTTCAGTTGCCGAGTGTTGGGTGTCTTACTACTTGGATATGAAATTATGTGATAGTAACAAGAGAATTGAAAGAGCATGAGAGTTATTGAGACACAGTGTTACTGGGAAACACTCGGAGACAGCTTCACACACACACACGCACACACACACACACACACACACCACCCACTGTCACATGAAAACTGATCTAACACTCTGATGCACATGAACATGTTACCCTGCAGCTACACTTGAAACAAAAAACAAACAAAAGCATCTTCACAGACGAGGCGACGCATACATTTATATAAAAAAACAACAACAATAAAAACACATGTTTAGGTGTGTGACATGTTTTTCTCCTGCTGGACTAATTTGCAATGCAAAGCAAGCGAACGCACGAAAATTCAGATATCCTGTCATACGTATCTGAAATTAAATATCGCACGCTGTACAATGAGCGCCCTTAAAAGATAAGGGAAAGCGAGGGAGCTAAAGAAAGCACAAGAGAAATGTATAAAGCATGCACAGTCAAGATAGTATTGTGGATGGAGAGGCCCGAGATTCGACAAGAGCAAGACAGGCCTATGGAGGGGGAAAATAACTGAACATAGTGTAGAAGGAGGGGGAACAGTAGCAGAACGAACAACATAATGTGGACAGACAGAGGTAAGACACTTGAAAACAGAACTGTCATGCCGACAAAGCAATTCTTTAAACTTCACCGACAGGAAAAAAAAAAACAAGGAAAAGAAGTGGGGGAAAAAGTGGAGGAGAGGAGAAAAACCCAGGTTTGAAAGGTTTTCTTCCCCCTTGCTTCCATCAGTGTTCGAGTTAAAGTTGCCACTAACTCATCATTAAGAGCTGAGTGAAGGCAAGACCTGGAACACAACGATAACAAGCACTCTCTCTGGTAGAACACGGTAAAAAGGAGAAGGACTCAAAGGAAATGACAGATAAAAAAAAAAAAAGAAGAAATGAGCTAAAAATGACGGTACAACTACCAAAGAGTAAAGCAGAAGAGAGAGCTGTATATATTTTAACTTAATGGACTTGGGCACTGATTACTGCCATTACGATGTGGTGTGTCAGTACGTGGGGGATGAATGTGTGTGTGTGTGTGTGTGTGTAGTATATCTACGGTGTGTGTCTTTGTGCACAGACGTGACCTTGACTGTCAACTGGGACACACTTATCCACTTCCTCTGCTGACCTCCCTCCCTCTTCCGTTCTTTTATTTCAACAATTTACCTCCCCTCCTTCCACCTCGACTAAAACCTGTGAGAGCCACGGTCCACTCAAGGAAAAGGTCAGAACCATTTCTTCTCTTTATTCTCCACCAGTCACCCTCAGACAACCCTGTCGCTTCTTCTTTGCCGCCGCTATTTTCCCTCCTCTCACTTTTATATTCTCATCACTTGTTCTTTTTTTTGTCGGCCTATGTGTTGGCATTTTTTTCTAACTTCACTGTGCAATAAAAACACCTTACCTTGGCGAGGCATCGTTTACAACAGATACATTTCATTTGCAACTGACACAGTCAACACTTTATATAATCCAAAGAGTCCAACAGCCTTTCAATTATGCAAAAGGTCTGTTTTTTTGGCTGCTATGATTAAGACATTGTTTAAACTTTAACACTAAAAGGATGAGCGTTCAGCGTGCTGTGATCTTGTCAAAAATAATACACACCCACCTTCCCATTTTCATTTCTGTGCCCTCCTACAACCCTGTGACACACATTAACCCTGAGCGACACAGTGTTTTGCTGTAGTGCTGATGGTCCCCTGCTGAAAAATCCTCTGCCTAAAGAGCTAAAACCTGAACCAAGCCTCTTAGGTTTCAAGAAAGTTCTTCAAAAACCAATCTGCTCAAAACAGCTCAGTGTTTTGGGTTGAAGCCACAGCTTTAAACTTTTGATTTTTTTTTTCTATCTGTATGCCAAATGCCTGCTGTTTGCAGATATTGCATGTAACTTTTAAGTCTTGTTTTTGGGGCGTTTTGGGCAATTTAAGATTTTTATCAACTCTGCCATTCATTTCAACCACTTATGGTCGAAAACCAAGTTTATGAGTGGACAATTTCAGCAACACCGAGGACAGAGGTGAAAACAGTCTTTACCCTGCTTTAAATGAAAAGTAGGTAAAAGCCTGCTGAAAAACTCATTAAAATGTTGTTAGATTATGTAACATGATAATCAGCATACTCCTGACAGCACTGTGTTGTATTTACATTCAGCCTAGTGTCAGCCAGTTTCAGCTTCTTCTTTTTTTTGTCAGACAGAGCACAGACTCTGCATGACTAAGGAACAACTGTTTTCACCTCTTTTCTCGCTGGAAACACGGGAGACAAAAAGAAATGTGCAGCCTCTTTCTCACAACATAGTGTTGGTGATTTTTTTTTTTTAGAAAGCAGCTAAAGTTTTTCTAAAAGGTCGCTGGATTTTCCATCAGCTGAAGACTGGAAAGTCTGTAAATTTAGCAAAAAAAAAAAAGGCATAAGTTGGCAAAACTGAATTTAAACACCCCCAGCTCGTTTAAACTTCCAACACTTAGTCAGCAGCATCTGGCTGACCAATGGTGTGACCTGATCAGTCAGCAGCATTCAGGTTCATAAGCCAAGACCTGCTGTTGCTGTGGTTCAGCCAGAATGGGTCAGTATTGTACCCAATACCTTGATTCGCACAAAAACACACAGAACTGTTAGAGAGTGCTGACCTGGTACAGGGTATGGTTCTTGTCCTTGAAGCAGGGTTTGAGATGCGAGTAGATCAGGAGAGAGTAGTAGTAGGCCGCCAGCTGGAGCGACAAGGCAGAGTGGCACTGTTTCTCAAAGCATCTGTTGGCGTCCAACACCTGCGTGTATGAACAGACAAACATGAGAAGAAAGTATAAGAGCTACATTTTAAATATTCACTTAAATATATATTTTAAGTATTTTGGGGACTGTCATGCCTTTAATTAATAGCATAGTCAGAGAGAAACAGGAAATGGGGATACAGGGAGGGGGAATGACACGCAGCAAAGGGCCACTGGGGGATTCAAACCAGGGCCAGCTGCAGCGAGGACTATAGCCTCTGTATATGGGGTATAGGGCTCAACCTAGTGAGCTATATGATGTCCCAGATTCATTTAAATAATATTGGCTGTAAGAGAGGGAGAAAAAAAACGTGACAAATGCATTGAATGACCCTGTGTTCCTGCAACTCTAAACAGGCCACGAATGAACCGACACTGAAAATTCCCAAGAAATCTGATTTGAGGAAAAAGTCGGGCTCACGTGGTGCCACATCAACCCATGCAGTTTCCACACAGTCAGTCAGTTTGTCAGTAACATCACTTTAATCCGATTGGAGCTAACAAGCTCTCCAGGAAATATCTCTGCAATATCCACTCCAGCAGTTTAGCGTTTCGCTGGCAATGCAGCAAGTGTTAAGACTCATGAGGGATTTCACGACCTCCACTTGAACACAATCTACTGCCGTTTGCAGAGGGTTTCTGTCCGTCTTGTGTTTTCATTTTCCTCACTATTAGAGCATCAGACTCTCATTCTGACAGCTGGCACGGGAAGCACAACGTGACGTGGCCCTGTTCATAGAACATGTGAATGTTGACTCAACTAAAGGATACACGTGGCTACTTGGAATATGATGTGTACTGTATAATGAGCAACATCCTTTTGGTGACCCTGAAGTATGAATTTGACTCTGACACACTGATGATAAACCATCACACCACAATAGCTCATCTAGACATGTTAGAAATCAATAGAGGATATGAAATCACTCAACCATTCAGAATCTCAGACATATTGTTACCAGAGTATCAAAGTATGTCTAAAATAAAGCTCTCTTTGTGTGTGTGTGTGTGTGTGTGTGTGACTGTGTCCACCTACCTGAGGCAGGGCCAGTAAGTAGGACAGAGCCAGCATCATGTCCCTGGGAAATGCATCGTTGGCCAGCTGTAGCAAAACTGGAAAGGATGGAGGGATGGTGGGTGAGTGAGAGAGAGAGAGAGAAAGAGAGACAGACAGACAGAAAGAGAGAGAGAGAGAAGGGGAAGAAAAGATTTTAACTAAAGAACTGAGGATTAACAACCAACCCTTCCCTCTCTGACAAGTCTCATCCCACATTTGTTGAATACAGACGACAGCGCCTGTCAGAATACACCTCTCCACGGACCAGACAAAAGAGAGGGAAGGTAAAAATAGAGGGAGGTGAGAAGAAAAGGGGTGGAAGACAAAGTCAAGAGGCATCATTAAAACCCCCCCAGAGTTCTGGGATTCTGTCCATCCTCACTCTGGGCTACTGTGTGCATGTCTGCGTGCGTGTTTGCAGATGCTGTGTACAAAAGTGGTGTGTGTGTGTATGTCTGTGTGTGTGTGCATACATGTGTGTATCTGCAGGTTTTTGTGCACAGAGACCATTTATTATTCACAGTGTAAGTACATACCCACTTCTAATAAGTGCTCTCTAGATGAGTCCAAACTTCATTTAAGTGCACTTTAAAGTCGAATCTCCTGAATACCAAATCAGCCGTTGCATATGTATTAACAGTAGAAACAGGAGGAGGAGTTTGATTATAGAAATCAAGTTATCTGTGTTTGATTGGTTATGACTGGTTTGGTTGAACCAGTGATCTGAAAGAGCACATATTGCTGACTGAATATATATAATTCCTCACTAAAAAACATGGCTGCTCAATCCAGTGAGCTATACAACGCCCCCTGTGACACTAAATTGTATCTATTTTGGTTTAGAATCACTATGTGAATGAAGCATGACGCATGAAAACATCACATTGGGCTCTGGGAACTCTTCATGAACATTCTTCACTATTTGCTGACTTTTAATGATTAATCAGGAAAATAACTAGGAGATTATTCATTAATGAGAAACAATCATTACTCACAGTACAGTTGCATCCCCATGACAAATGAAAACTGTGTAATATGGTGGAAAGCTAAAAAAAAAAAAAGCTGTTTTTTTGGCAGATTTGTGCAATTAATGGACTTAATCATCTTGTGCTAACGGGAAATTATGCAAAAAGTGAGAAAACATACATGAATCAAACTGCAACTTTGAAATGCTACTGCCAATTAAACCTCACAAAGAGAGAGAGAAAATGTTTTTTTTCCCAAACATTTTCTCATCACCAGCATCTACAATTATTTGTAATGTTCTACAGCTGCGAGAATCTCGGCTCTTTATAATTTGCATTGTGGGAGATGCATATTTTAAAATCAAGAATTGTCGTGTACGCACACAAGCTGATCTGATTTTGTCTCTTTTCGAACGTGAACACAATATTCTCAAATCCTGTTTACAATTAGTGTGTCTTCTGGAACTGGGACACAGTCCACGTTTTTTTGCAGTGCCTCAAAGGCTGATGGGATTTGGAGGCTGGAAAGAACTTTGGGCACAAGAATGCAATTTTATCACAAACTGCTGGCCTCAGGGGCGCGACATTAAAACACAAGAGCACACACACATCATATGACAATATATGAAACATAGATAGATGAACACTATAAACACACATACAGCCTTTGTTAATCACTCACTAACTCACTCACTGTCTCTGAGAAAGCGGGAGGGAAAGAGCAGAGAGAAGCAGAGAGCAGACAGAATCACTTTGTAGTCTCAGACCCAAGGAGAACAAAAGCCTGTGCTGGTGATAAGAGCCTGAGACAAAATGGAACAGACAGAGAAAAGTAGAGCATGGACACTGGGGGAGAGACGGAGGCGGGGGCAAAGGAAGAGACGTACAGTATACACTGTAGAGCAAAATGCACACTAATATGCATACAGTATGTGCACATACGGGCCAGTACCTGCAACATACTTTTGGAGGTTCAGCGTGTGCATGTGCGCACAGAGGGGGAGTGATGCACCACTTTAAAGAGCCATAACAGCTCTCTTAAGCTGAGTGCCCACCCTCCTCCCTTTCTCATTTTTCCCTCCCCTCCTCTCTTACCTCCCGGGTTTCAATGAGCTACACCTCAGAATGAGCTGATTACACGCCTCTCTTAAGCTACTGATACCATCGGGACAGGAATTACCAGAGGGGTAAACACACACACACACACACAGAAGATAACCCTGACTTAAAAGCATACAGTATTTCTACGTGTGTGTGTGCCTGTGTAAGAGAGGAAATATGATAAAGTGATAAAGAGACATCACATGTTCATGTGTCCACACATATATACATACACACATACTCCTGGTCCTGTCTCAGCAAAATCGGGCACATTGTTAGAGGGACCGTGAGACAGTGACTTATTACTATTTCAACTGTGCAAGCAGTGTGAAAAACAACTGATTATGGTCTGGTCAACATGCGGCCAGGGACAGCACTCCATACTGTGAGTGTGTGTGTGCGAGTGTAAATATGCGTGTCTGTGTTTCCTCACACCAAGTGCTCATGTCTGCACCTTACTCAGCTCAATCTCATTGAGTTACTTTCCTCCTGTGTCATCATTAATTACCTCCACCTTATCTGGGGCAGGTGGAAAATCAATGTATTTGTTTTCTTAAAGGCCACCTCCTAGTCTGTTTTTGAGGAGAGGCTTGGCGGGCCGATACGGGAGTCATTAATCGAAGGTTGTTATCGGACGCAACGCCGTCCAGACAGGCTTTTCTCTTTCTTGACACGTCGCACTCCACAGCAGCTCAGAAAGGAAGGTGACTTTTAAGGAGAGAGATATACAACTGAATGACCTAATGACAGCGGTGTAGAGGATGAGAGAGCTTGGATTTAGTCAAACACATGGGAGCGTGAACATGTGTGTGTGTGTGTGAGAGAGAGAGATGTGTAAATGTGTATCAACACATTAGCACTTCATGAACAAAGTGTGTGCCTTGCATTCTTCAGTGTCCATGGATTAGTATTCGAACACACTCTCTCACTCTCACACACACACACACACATCTGTTTGCTCTGTATTTTTTGTAGTTGCATCGATTTGGGTGAGCTGCTGTGATCCATCACGCAGCGTGGCCTTGATGTTTTGACTTGATGCTATCTCTCTGGTATGGCAGTGGTGACACGTCATTATTTACTGTTGCTGTGGGATACGTGGAGATACATTAATTAATCAGTATGAGGCTATTCTTCCCTGTGTTGTCCCCTCGTCCAGTACACGGGGTCTCCGTGGCTAGCCAGATGAGGCGAGGGAGAGGAGAGGGTGAGGTGGGGGGACACCACAACTACAAGAAGATTAAGCACTGAGAAACCGCTCAAGTTAAATAATCCTCACTCACTGTCTCAAACACTTAACTTCACAGTTCAGATACAAAAAGAAAAGGAACAAAAACAACGTGAAAGACGTTGGCAAATAACATGAAGGTTCAAATAAGCAAAAATCCTAAATCTTTATTAGGAACAGCATACTAGTAATGGATAGGGCCTGCAGCTACTCTCAAAACAGCGTCAGGTCTTTGTAGCATTGATTCCACAAGACGTTGGAAACACTGAGATCTGCTCCATGGTGACATGATTACATCACATTGGTTCTCCTGAGGGGTACATAACCTTTCTGTGACTTTGTAGCCTCTTTGTCTGCAAAGCTTACTGGATGCTTTTTGCACCACAAAAGTAAAAACTCAATCTGTGAAAATCCCAGGAGATTACTGGTTTGAGAAATACTCAAAGAAGCCGATCATGTGATGGTCAAAGTCACTTAGATCGTAATTTCTACCTTATTCTGATGTTTGATGTGAACGTTATTTGAAGCTCCTGACGTGTATCTGCATGATTTCTGATGATGATCACATATCTGCCTAATGATTGATTGAGGTGTTGCTAACAAAGTGCTCAGTGAGTGTATCTTACAGCAGGCTAACAGCCTGGGAAATTATGGATATTTAGGAGTTTATTTCCTCACATGAAGAATATGGTTTTGTCAGCTGACAATTCCAGCAGAGTCCATTTTAACAATATGATTAATTCTCAAAAATATTCACAACAATGAGACAGGCACCGTTGGTTTGTGCAACTGTGCTATGAATGAAAATCAAGGGGAGAAAAAAAAAAAAAAGTGGAGCTGCAGATGGTGAACAATATGGTCTGTCTGTCGTGCAGGAGAAGTTCAGTTTTATTTCATCACACCCCAGTCTCAGTCACGACTGCTCCAGCAGAAACACGTAAACTGCAGCTCAAATAGTTTTAAAAAAAACAAGCTCGCTATAGTTTGTAAGTGATTTTTTGACATGAGCCATGTGGGAAAAAACGGACGGCTCAAAGTGCGAGACAATGGCTCAAACTGAATGTTAAGTAACCTGGCAGAAACTCTGCTCCAATTCTACGTCTAGTGTTGTTAGAATAATGTGGAGTTAAAGTCAGGATTAGTCTGCCTGGAAAATGTGTTGTTTTAATACAGACTGCAGCATTTCAAACTACACTTTCTTCATTTGTATAAGAATCCGTGTGTGCGTGCGGCTTGTACTGCTTACCCTCTGTAGCAGGAAACAGGGTTTTTCCTTCAGTTTTGGCCTCAGCCAGTTTGCCGGTTCTCAGCAAAACCTCTGCAAAGTTTTCCTGCGGCACGTCTTTGTAGGCTAAATACACGTCTTGATTCTACAAGAACAAACGGAGAGAACAGAAAAGATGGATAAAACATACACAGGAGGAATTCCCCATAGCAGGCGAGAGCAGATCAGATTACGTGTGATTAAGGTGAGCGAGGGTCTTAATTCCCAGGGAGTTGGACAGATGATAGATTGAGTAGGCAAATGAACTGCAGAGCTAAAAAAAAAAATTAAAGCTTTTCAACACAGGGCCTTTTTATAATTCATTTATCGGGTTCGTGCACACCATGCGATTTCTCAAGCGTCTGAGAGGATAACAATGAAGTTGGTGCTTTTTCTGGCCTCAGAGCTACCGCCCCAACACCGGATGTCTCCTGTCTGTCTTCACCAGTCTCGCTCTGTCTTGTTGCATTTGTCTCTCTTTCTCTCTCAATCAGCCTCCCCTCCCACCCAACTCCCTTCATCGAAACTGTTAAGGTAAAAACCAATCCCATTGATCAGCCGGCTCATAGACAGATGGACATGGGGAGCCATTATTGGTAGATGGATGATGGAAGATGGATGAAGGCTGGAGATGGAGCAGAGGAAAGGATTTGGAGAGGCCTATTAAAATGTCATGAAAAGAGATGTATCGTCCTTCTCTGTTTCCCCTCGCGTCCACTCTTTTAGCTATCCACATGATTTGTGTCTCTCAGTAAAAAGCCCAGTCATAGCCCGGGGTGACCATTTTCTTGGCATAAAGGTCAAACTACTCCTTTTCTTACTTTTGTTCTTTTCTACCTCCATAACTCCTTCTGTCAACATTCTTTCTTTTGTTTTGTTTTTTATGATCTCCCCCTTCGTCGAATACATACCGAACCTCCACTCTTTGTGGTTTATATCCTTCACCATATCTCTAATTTTGTTCGCTATCATACCATTTATCCTTCTTTTCTTGGAAAGCACTGTTCACAATTTGCTTCTGGCATTAAAATTTTGTACTGAAATCAATATTCATTTGGTCTCTGCACTGTTTTTGGAGGAATTTATAAGTCATGGGAGAAGAAAAAAAAATCAAATTAAATGCCCTAAGTCATAAAGCTACTCAGGCATTTTTGCAATAATTTAGGAAGGTGGCTTGAGGTAAAAAGGAGAATTAAGAACAACAGAAATGGAGGAGGAAGAAAAAATAATGAGTCATGAGCCACACTGGTCCTAAGCCACTCACCGGGTCTACGTAGGGATCCTCAATGAGTTGCTGATAAAAGGGGCTACAGCCCTGATGCTCCAGGTTGGAGTTCTCACACGCCCCATTCTGACTGGTGGCTCCTGCTCCATGACCCTGAGGAGCCATCAAAACATCATTAAATTTTCACAACATGCCCACAGCACTGTCATCTCTCTGTGTCCCACACCTCACATCCTCTGTGCTTTTCACTTTCCTTAGGAGCCTGTGACTACGACTCACTGCCCCCCCCCACCGTCACCATCGCACAAGGCTGCCAGGACCAGAGACGCCATCAATCTCCAGCCCGGCGACCACTGAGCCAGTTCAGCCGCCAGCAACAGCCACATATTGCAATATTCAATAGACGGCCAATTAATTATGCAAGAGATGAGCTCTTGATTGGTTGTTTTTGGATGAAGACTATGAAGTCTGTGAGCAACAGTGTGTGAGATATGAGGGAACGGGCAGACATAGTGCATTGGTGTCTCTCATGCACGCATAACACTGTGCAGCCCATAGGCCAAATAGGGTAAAAACAGGCATTAAAAAAATACATCAAGAGAAACTGCACTTTTATTGCCAGCTTCTTCATTGTGCCTTTTAAAGTACACTACTGATTATGTATTCATAAGCACACATACAAGCACCACACCACACCACACCACACAAAAACCACACACATAAACCCACAAGTTCATTATTTAGTTCACTCATTAGTTACTTTATTGTCCCTGGTGTGGAAAATTGTCCTCAGCTTCACCGCTGATTGCATAAATTAAAAACGAGACAAAGTGTTCTTACATGCAGCGGCCGAAGGTAGTTGAGTGACTCTTTCCACCAGCGGTGGTCGCTAACTGCGCTCAGAACAGCCTTGGTGGTCAGTCCTGTAGTGGTCAGCACTTCCATGGTCTTTGCGGTAGTCCTGTGCAGCAGGTCCCCCGCTGTCCCCACAGGGGAGCCCACAGTGGGTGCACAGGCCTGGGGCCAAGCAGGGGACAGCGATGACAGGATGGACAAAAATATGACAGCCATATTATTGTTATATATCAGCCTGATGTCTCTGCAGTGGTAGGTGCTACGGAAGTCTTTACAACTTGAATTTATCCTATACAAGTACTACAGCAGCCTCTAAACACTTTCGCTTTGCAAATGGAAAACATCATCAGAGGAGTTGTGAGCTGAGGACTCTCCAGGATGAGTGTGGTAGAATATGCTTGTATTCAGGTGCTTTTTTGTTTTGTTTTGTTTTGCTTTGTTTAAATAGTGAAGAGAAATACTCCGATTAGTGCAGGGCTCTGTGTGTTTGTCGTATTGGAGGCCATGCAGGTGAATTACATCATGCATCTTTGAGGCAGCACAATGCTCTCCCAGCCCTGCATTAAAGACATGAGAGTGAAGAGTATCATGCAGGTAGAGGACTAATATTATAACGTGAAAAGCACACGCACCAACAATTTAACTGGTCAATGTCACAGCTAGCATTCATTTGACTAGGGAATTTATCTAATTTTCTTCTTCTTTACCGCTTATCCTCACTAGGGTTGTGGGGGTACACCCCGGACAGGTTGCCAGTCAATCACGGGGCTAACATAAACAGACAGACAACCCAAGGGTACCCATGCTGTGAGGCGACAGTGCTAACCACTGCACCACCATGCCGCCCCGCTGGAGAATTTAGACAGGGCATATTCACAAAAATCCAAGAGTGGGAGCAGAAATCTGAATGCAGAAGTTTTGTGAGAGCACAGGAGCAGCCAGGGTGTGAGGAGAAAGTCTTGAACCAAAGCTCAGGACATTTCTGCAGCAACAGCGTATGAGTGCCTACAAACAGTTTTGACCAGGAGCAGAGTTCGGGATGGGAATATTTTGAGAGAAAGAGCAGGGCTTTGAGGGAAAGCATTACAGAATCTGAACATGAAATGAAAAAATAATGCTCTGAAAATGAAGGACAATGCCCTTGAATAAAGATAGGAAAGAAGCTCCTTAGCTGGTGGGCTTGAGCCAAATCGTTTAGTGCCGTTCATCAATACTTTATTTGGCAGGGGATTGAGGGTCGGACAATGAAAGGAACCCAAACACGCATGCACTCAAGATGTTTGTTAAAAACACAGACACACACACACACACACACACACACACACACACAGACACAGATACACACCCACACACCCACATCTAGAGGGCTTAAATATACGACTGAAGAGTAGGAACATCAATACAACAATAAAATGACAACAGACAGCTTCAAATGAGCACCCATCCTCACACAAAGGGGATGCAATGCAAGTCATGAAACATTAACACCCACTCAAGGCATCATAAAGCTGGCGGTGCTGAAGGGGAGGAGAAGGGAAGGCATAAATAAAGCAAGGGAGCTGAGCAACCTTAACACTAGGTTTACATCTCATCAAATATGGAGCAATGGGAAAACACACGAACGCAACAAAAAGGACAGAGACACACCCACGCAGGGACAGAGGAGCAGACAGCTCAAACAAAAGGGCAGGTGAAAAGCATGCATATCAATATACAGCTGTGAAAGAAATGTTGAGATTTAACAAAACACATACACAAACCTTCACAGAGTCTGTCTCATCAGCCTCTTGTCCACTGTTTGCAATAACAGGCTCCATTTGATAGTTAACTGCCTGGTACAGCACCTGCAGGACAGACAGAGGGAGGAGGGAGGAAAGCCATAGATGTGATTTGTTGTTT
Source organism: Selene dorsalis (assembly GCA_900303245.1). Taxonomy (NCBI): domain Eukaryota; kingdom Metazoa; phylum Chordata; class Actinopteri; order Carangiformes; family Carangidae; genus Selene; species Selene dorsalis. The sequence continues at coordinate 47,701 of OMNW01009542.1, forward strand.
TCTTATACAACCTGTTGTTCCAGCCAAACAATCCAACTGCTTCAGTTGAAAGGAGGAAGTTTTCACCATGTTTGTTCTTGTCAGTCTTGACTTGACTTGACTTGGTAAATTATGAGGCGTTAGGGATTGGGTTATATTTTATGTTGTTTGTTGTGTGTACTGTATTTGTCCTGTATGTTCTTTGGTATGACATCACCAGGTTCATGTTTTTGTAAATCTTAATAAAAGCAAAAACAATACTCAGGATTTCTTGCCAAATATGGCTGAATACTTTTTGTCAAAAGTTTCATATACAAAAAAAGTTTTGTGGCACAAATATTTTTCCTTCCTCAGTCCTATCTTGTGAATCATCATGTGATCCCTTGATACCCTGGTTAACAATATAAGAAACAGCAGGTGATTGGTTTAGATCCATGATGATAAAATACCTGATATCAGCCTCTCAGCAGAACATCAGGTTGATCGGTGATGTCTTTTCTCACCAGTATGAAAGGTTATTTTCCAGTTCCTTTAGTAAACAAATCAATTTCTCTCAAATCAACTTTTGGAATTTTTTTTTATACTAGCTATGCAAAGTGCTCTCTCAGTCTCTCAGCCTGAGATGCTCGGCGCCTGTTGTATTTTAGATGCAAACTGGACACAAAAATTGTTCAACTTAATAACCACAAGTACACTACAGATTAATAAGTTTCATATCATTTGATGGTGAAGTGGAAATCCTTGTGTTTTGGACAGTAAGTATTCTCACTGTAGTTTGGAGATGTGTAATACTTTGCAATATGATTACTGCATTTTGACTGTTTCCCTTGCAGCTGACAAAAGATAAAATAATATTCACAGTGATGGGAACGGAGCTGGAAAATACTATGTCTGGGTATCGTAAAGCTCCGTGTGCTCTGTGATTTTTGGCATCAGATAACCTTGAAATTTATGGATCTACTGTTTTATTCAAAGTCTCACCATCACGCAAAGAAAAATATATCTGGGAAAATATACAGAAGAACCAGTACCGGTCCATAAAAATCCATATTCATCAAACCTTAATGGTACACCAGCACAGCTTACCTGTGTTTGCAGGTCACTGGAGGTAGCTAGGAGGGCGTGGATGCTGTCTGGGGGACAGTGGGTGAGAGAGTAGGCTAAAAGCTCCTGCCGGGCCTTCAGATCTCCGTAACCCTCGCACTGACCGAGCAGACTGCACACCTCCCATGCTGGACTGTAACCTGGAGGAGGAACAGGTGGAGATAAACAAGGAAAGAAGGTAAGGAGAAGTCAGGCAGGAGAGGCCGGGAAAGATATAGATCACCCATGAAAATAATATAAGACTTGAGGTCAAGTTGTCAAATGTAAACATCAATTTACTTTCATCTCACACAAAGAACTTTTTCAAATCTAGAAGAGCGAAAAACTTTCAGTTCTATCAGTGTCCTACTATTTCTGCTAATCCACCTGGAATCTAACCAGTTAGAAGACAAAGGCCTATCAACACATCACAGCACACAGAGTAGAGAACACACTAGTACTATACAAACTCGAAGAATTTTAAGACAGAAATGCAAAGGCAGTAAAGCTGAGATCTCACAAAAAACAATAAAGTGTAACCTCCCGAGCCCTTGGGATATTAATTCGTATTTAAGTCTGCAACACGTTTCCCCTTGAAGGAAAATATCAGCTAGACACATTGTAATAACTGCGCTACATTTGTTCCAGCTTCATCACAGTCAAAAACCAACATGCTGGCCCGACTTCATTCTCACAAACAGATTCAATTATTCCCGGCGCCTTCTCAGACAGAGAACACCGGTGCTTATCTGATTACACCTTCCTTTCTCCCAGACACCTTTTTTCTCTCATCTGCACTGTCTCCCGTTACTCAGTGCTGTGGGAGGACTCTGTGAAACTCTATTCACTTTAATTTTTGTGGTGCAACATGAAACAGGGTCAGAAAAAAAATCTCATTATCTCAGTGACCACTTTAAATCCCTTTAGGAAAAGTGTGAGGAGAAGACGGAGAAGACGGAGCAGATTGGAATATTATTGCGATATCATACTCCCAGTGATTGTGTCTTGTGCATGAACAGACACAAAATCACTCGACCTAGATTTTCAGTGTAAGAGGCTCACAGCTAGTAATTCTCAAATGCCAGAAACCATAAGTAAAAACTTAAAGAAAGATCAAGACACACAAACACACCAGACAAGGTCATGATACTGTAGCTGATTCACAGAAAGAGCCATCCAAGAGCTGAAAAACAGCAAAACAGCGAGTGTAATGTTTTCAGAAAAGTACTGCTTTTATGATAAACAAACGTCTGTCTATCATAAAAGCAAGCAGACTAGAAAAGGGAAAGAAGAATACGCTCAAACAAAAAAACACACAAACACAAAAATAAATAAATAGTGAATCTTGTGTGTCGTAGTGTGACGTAGTGTGATGTGATGTGTGTCCTAGTGTGGTGTGTCATAGTGTGATGTGATGTGCGTCGTGATGTGGTGTGGTGGGATATCAGTGAATGGCTTCTGTACAAATTCAAATAGCTTTGGCAGCTGGGGAAGTATTTCCCTCGTGTAAAAGTTATAATTGAGTCAAAGGAGGAGGAAAAACAACAGGCAGGCAGGAGGGAAGGTCACATCGGCTTCTCTACGAGCTTCAGTGCACCTTGTCGTACCTCTGTCGCCCGGCTGCGTGTGCTTTATCACAGGTTTCCAGTGTCATCTACCAACCTGCGGCCATGAGGTCCTGACAGTGGATGTACGAGGCCTTGAAGTCCAGACACTGCAGAGCTTGCTCGGCTAGCAGGGTCAGCACCCGGCCTTTCCTCGCGGCCTGGTCGTCTCCTGGACACGCAGACACATAGATATTCATTTAATCAGACGTTAGCTCTGGAGAAATGAAAATCACAAACGTGAAAATGTTCTGTATTTTCAACATGTATTTTTGTAAACTTGAGAAATCTTTAATCTTGTCAACATGTCAAAGTTAACATAGCAAATCTCATAATCCTGCATATCACGTAAAACATCTGCCTTATTAAACCTCTTATTAAATCTTCACCTTACTACATTCGCACACACACACACACAAAAAGTTGGAACGTAGGGGCGTCTAAATGTATCAGCGGCACCACAGACTAAGCCAGACTCTATATATTAATCAATGTGTATATAAATAAGGTCATTGCCGTGTCTGATCATCTTAAAGAGGGAGTATTTAAAAAAAAAAAAAAAACCATCTTGCTGTCTCGCTAAACAGGAATACATTTCAGTTTGATATCTTGGTGTTGGTGGGATCAGTTATGGTGTTAACATTCATGTGGCGACTCTGCACCATCTTTGATCTCAGTGGAAGCTCAATAAACAAAAAGAAGAGGACAGGGCGATCAAAAGAGGCCTGGGCAAAAAACAGGGCTCCTGAGAAAAAAAAAAAAAAATTGTGTACACTGAAGATCAAAGAAGTGGCGGTCGAGGTGAAGAAATGCGATGTCACCGGACTGGCTGGTTTGTGTGTGTGTGTGTTTATTTATGTGCTTATGTGAGGAGTGAGCAACATATGGAAACTGAGTGTTTACAGAGAGGGGGAAAGAGGTGTTGGTTAAATATTTTCAGGGTGACTGGTGAAAGGGTGTCTTCAAAAGCTGTCAAGACCTCAATACAGTTGAGGTTTGTGTGTGTGTTTGTGTGTGTGTCAGCATGCCAATGCTCTTTTAGAGTGAATGCTTTTATCAAGAAATCCTCTGACCTTATTTCAAGCCAATCTAAATCAGATATCTTGGAAGTCCAATTGAGGCCTTTACCCGTCCTTGATGGACTAATCAAAGGAGGGGAGGAAAAGGTGAGAAATGTCAGAAAAACAACAAAAAGAAAACCTTGAGTTCATCTCCTCCGGTTCTTTACAGATCATCAGCATCCTTTCCGAGTCAGCACAATTTAATTCTCATTTGGAAATATCATAATCATTGATTCATTCAGACAAAAACAATTTTTTTTCTTGCCCATTCCCCATAAGACTAAATGATTTACTGAGCATTTCTGTAGACTGAGGCAGGAACTAAACCCTTAGGGTTTTTAAACCAGTGAGCTGGTGATACCTGCATTAAATATTCACCACAGAGCCCCGGAGCTATGCGCCCTTCAAAAGCCTCCCCCCCTGCATTTATTTATTTAAAAATTTGTTTATTCCTCTTCTCATCTTGCTCTGCTTCTTTTTTTTTTTTTGAAACCACACAGAGAGAGCTGCCTGCTGACTGGATGTGAGCAGCACAGACACAGAAATGCCACAAGGCCGGTTAGCAGGTTTCCTTTAGCTGGTGACAGGCCTCTGAGAGTTTAGAGACAGAGGACAGAGGAGAGAGGAAAGCAACAGAGCAACAGACAGGCACAGAAGAGTCGTAGCTCATATTCTCGAAGAAGAAGGACTAAACAAACTTGGAGACAGACTGACAGAAATGTTCGTGTCATTCTGGGGGATGAGAAGTATTAGGATGGCATCTTGGTCTTTTCCTGAAGTCGTCAGTTTGAGTTTAAGTTGTGTTTGAAGGGTGGGATTGGCAGTTGAAACGATCCCAATATACAAAATACTGATATATACTTTTAAACCTGCAAATACATTTCATAAAGGGAATTTAAAATCAGCCAAATGGCATCTAACGTTTTGTACTGTTGCTGGTCAGTGTGTTTCAGTTCGCTCTGATAGCGTTCTGCAGTTTGTAATCCCAAGTGGGAGATACGCGATCTCAAACAAGAACATAAATAAAACAAATTAAAAGTAGTAAAATTACATTTGGAGTTATCACAAGGAGACTAACGTGAACATTTTTCTCATTCAAGAGATGGCAATCATGGTAACTCCTAATGAGACAAGTGTTCAGCTCAAAGAGATGGAATATGTTTACTAAAAACTAAATTCGGTGAGATCCGTCAGAGGCCTTCTTGGCAAGGTTTGTGAGGGTGTAGGACGTTGCTTCAAGAGAAGATTTCTCTTTAAGTGTAAATGGTTTCAAAGTGCACTGAGAATTGATCCAAATATTTTGAATTCACCTTTCATTCCACATACGCTACATAGTCAAATACTCGCCAGATTATGCAAAAGACTTGCATTAAATTCTGCCTTTGGTTCAGTGTCATCATCCTCATCATCATTAATCATCAACCTTGAGTTAATTTCTCAGCTATACATACAGAGCCATCATTTTTAATGCTGCTGAGATTATACAAGTAGAAATAAAACAAACAGCAGAAATACAAAAAAGCTATTCCTATTAAAAACAATTACATTTCAATTCCCAGTCCCTTGACAACGACAACCGTGCCACTGGCTAATCTTTTAAACATTTTCTGTAAAACATGAAATTGATACATTAGATAAGAAAACATGAAAAATATATTTAAAGTCTGAAGTAACAACACTTGTCATAACAAAAAGCTCTTTCTAAGAAACCATATTATATAAGGGCGCCTGCCAGCATATACCACTTTTAAAAGATGTTTGAGGATCGATACTTTTATCTATGAGTTTTTAAAGCAACATGAAGAAACGAACTTCAAAGCGGCCAAACATTGGCTGCCTTCTAGGTACAACAATCCCAAGGACCCAAAGCGTTTTCTAAGATGGAAAAGGCTCCAGTTGAAGAAATCACAACATCTCTGAAATTTAAATCTCTACCGGGATCAAAGGCTGAGTGAGCAGGGACAAAACTGACCACAGGATGAAACAGTCCAACAACAGAGCGAAAAGTTAACTTTAAATAGTCATTATCTGTAAATCAGCAGCAAATCAGAACAAACATGAATCCCACAACTCCCATCCCTGCGACTTAATGGCCTCGCGCTGAACCTGCCGCTGACTGATAAAACTACATGAAATCGGAGCACAGAAAAGGAGTTTAGATGAAATTAGCTCAGTCCTCATGGTAAATGTCTTAGTGTGTGTGTGTGTGTGTGTGTGTGTGTCTGTGAAAGAAAGAGTTAGTGCTTTAGTATGGATTTTTGCTTGCAAGCTGCAACACCGCTCATGAAGATGAATTTCCCTCTTGTGTGAGAACTGTCAGTGCGCTCATTGAAAGTACCCACGCATACCGGGGTACGTCTCTGTGCCTGGTGTAGGCGGTCCTTTCTCCCTGAATCTCATGAGCTTTGTCATGAAGCTGCCACCAAGGAAGAAATAAGTCTGCTTCATTGAATGTTCAAACACATTTTTCACATGATAAAAAAAATGACGTGACGTGACGTGACGTGACGTGACGTGACGTGACGTGACGTGACGTGACGTGACGTGAAGAAGAAGAAAATTATCCTTAGATACCTGCTACTCGGAGAAGTGTGGCCAGACTCAGCAGAGTGGTGGACTGCTTGTAGGCTGTGGGGCAGCCGGCGACGCACTCCTCTATGAGGGACAGTCGGTCTGAACGCAGGCGCACTGGGAGAGGGACAAGGAAGGCAGAGGGGGAGGAGTGTCAGACATGTTTTGCCAGAGACTCTTTTCAAGTTACAAATACACATGATCTGAAGTGAAAACAAGTCAGGGCAATAATAAAAGGGTTGTACGCTGCACAGCAAATTCATTTTTGCACGGTAAACATAAGTGATCATAATGTCAGTAAGCTGGAAACAGTGTTAATGCCTCAGGTACTTTAGTAAATTATTTTACAAGCAAAACCTCTGGTTGCATCTTCTCCACTGTGAAGACTGCAATACTTTTCATAATTTTTAGACATTTACATGATTTGAGTTTGAGATGAAACTGAAAACCTTTTACAATGTTGGTTGCTCCAAAACAAGACAAACATCTACTTAGACCATGGAGAATAATGATACTGTAGTTATCTTTCACTGTTTGCTGATATTTTCTAGACCAAAGAAATAAATATGATGAGCAGATTAAATTCCTAAAATATATTTTTGGTTGCAGTCCTCGGTGAAATAATAACGTATCAAAATGTCACTTATGGAAAATAACTAGAAAAAAAGCATAAAAATGCAGATTATAATTTTCTTTTTACTCATGTCAACTTAGTATCCATCTTACTAACTTGAGATGTTTCTTATAGTTTATCAGTCACATTTAAAGTCTGATTATTATAGTCCTCATGGAGGTTGGGTTTATTGTAGGACCGTTACTGCATTAGTTTTACCTACGTGTGCTGAATAAACTGGCTATTGAGTGTAGTGTATTAGACGACATGGTTCCAGGTTGTGTGACATCCAGTGCTTGTTATCTGACTAACTCTGGTGTATGAATTTAATTTTACAAACACAGAGGAATATATGTGTTCTTGCAAGTTCACAGGTACTGAGTGATTTTGACAGGTTTAAAACTTTCATAATTTGAGTTCAGGAAATAAAAACTTTGAAAACCTAATTTCCATATTTTTCAAAGTCTGCACTGAAAACCTGAGACTGAGAAATGGCATGTTTAGTGTCTCTGCAGGCCTCTGTGCTTTCCCGGCACCATGCTGGGGATCTTTATGGCTTGGCATCACTTTGGGCGAGGCCTAGAGGGAATTCTGGGGCGGGTGGTGTCTAAGAAGCAGCGCCTTAGGTTGTCGAGGAAGGCTGCAGAAGACAGCCTATGATGGATTACCTGTGATCAAATCCTTTTATTTCATACTTGCGTTCATCTGAGTGTGTGCAGAACGGGGCTTTTACTTCTCAGGAAAAAAAAGAAATATTTTGTGTATGTGTGCGTGAGTCCTTGGGTCAGTAAAAATAAATAGGCCCAAAGTGCTTCCATGACTCTGTATGGCATGTGGTGCCCTTTTACTGAGCACTAGAAATGGGCTTTACACAATAATCACTGATAAAAAAAAATCCATTTCACACAAAAATGTCATAATAATAAAATAATATTACCAGAAATCTCTCTCTTTCTATGTTTTTTGGGGGTTTTTTTCACTTTCATCCTAAACCCCCTCCTGTTCTCACTTTGTCTCACAGGTAGGAATAAGTGGGCAGTGAAAAAATAATGCAAGTGGACAGCAGGGAGTGAGGGGAAAGACAAATGAGGCTAACGGGGTAAAAAAAAAAGGAGTGGGGGAAAAAAAGGAAAAAACTAAGGAATAAGTGATGCAAAGAAAGAGAGAGAGGAGAGACAGGAGGCGGGGAGAGAGGTGGCAGAGTATGGCCCTCTCTGTCAC
>OMNW01009542.1:55852-71118 GCA_900303245.1 Selene dorsalis
GTGGTTTTATGCTGGCAGCTCAGTTTGATGAAGGGAGAGAGGGGGGAGTGGGGAGTGGGGAGGCCTTGGGGGCAAACAACACATTGGTTCAGAGGTGAGGCGGTGAGGGGCCAAGCCGGCTCATTTTAGCTCCACAGTTTCCTTCGACAAAGAGCCATGCCGGTAGGCTACGGATGTGAAGCCAGAGGAGAGAGAAAGACAGAGAGAGACAAAGAGAGAGAGAGTGCGTCGTTGAATGCTGATTGGTCAGGTTTACAGATGGAGCAGAAATAGATATAAAAAAAAGGACAAGTGTGTGTATGTGTGTGTATGCAGGAGAGTGCACCAAACACTTCAATCCTAATTAGGCCATCAGGCAGATGTTGTTTGCTCAACAGTTGATCCATAAATAATCATATATTTAGATATAGTGGCAAGAGGAAGTGACATATGGAGGGTTGGCAGCAGGGAGAGGGACAGGTTGGTTGGTGCACAGGTGAAGGAGGGTTGGGACAGCATCCTTATATTCTCTACATGCCTTGAGTTTAAATTATACATTTGAAACGCCTGAATGGATGACACCTCGAACTGCACAGACGACCAATTCAGAAAATTTAAACACACACACGGAGATTTTCTTCTTCCCAAGACACACACGCACACTTTTCAGTACCTTGCAACGGCAGGATACTGACACTGAAATCTTCCAGTTGGCTCAGGGCATTGATGAGGTCCAGTTCCTCCTGGATAGCCGGAGGACAGTCTGTGATCAGCTGCAGACACGCCCTGGCAAAGACAACAATCGGTTAAAACAACACATTATGACTCTTAACTTCTGCTTCCTGAGGGAGAGAACAAGGTGCAACATAAAGCATGGGATGTGACGCCCTGACATCCCATACTTCATGTGCTGTACTGAATAAATCCACTGAAAGGGAGCAGACGATTACCAATCAGCTGTGTTCATCTAACAAATCAGATGACCGTGTGGAATCCAGGAGAGGATGTCTAAAGCCAAAGTCTGACATTTTGGGAAATTTGCTGCTCTGGTTTGTTAGGGAGAGTTAATGGGAAGATTAATCACACAAGTTAATAATATAAATATCTGATTTTTAAAGATAAGGATACACCGTACCTAGTTATCTCAGATTAGCACAAAGTCTGAGAACAGGGAAAGCAGCAGGTCTGGTTCTGTCTGAAGGTAACCAAATCCACTTATCAGCACCTCTTAAGCTCACTAATTAATCATTTATATCTGCTCTAAATATTTAATATATACAAAAACTATAGTGTAAAGTATTAATAAGAAGGTAGGATAAATGGGTGCTGGCTATAGCTTCATATCGAATGGAAGGATATGAGAGATACGGATTGATCTTCGTCTTCAAACTGTAGGCTAGAAAGTAAAAAGGCGTATTTCCTAAAAAGTGCAACTATTGCCTTAATTATCAGGAAGGAAAGGTGACGTTAAAGGCAATAAAATCATCTACTTTGTTCTACATCAGAGGAAGCGAGTTTAAACATGAGGGCTGGCACTTAAAACAGGTCACTTACATTTAATGTGACAGCATTGCAGAAATTGGTTGTAAAGCAGGAGCCGCTAAACTGACTGCATGACAAACTGAGAAGGAAGGACTACAAAGAGTTTTTCCTTATTTTGGTACCAAATTTCAAAGTCGTTGCAAAAAGTGTTTATCAAGCCTGTGAAGTTTGCAGAGTTTCAACATCATGATCAGAAACACAGTGGCACCGCTCAAACGGATTTATGTACAAAGTCTAGACTAATTTGACAGATCCACAACAAGGGAGTTTTCTCTTGAAACCCAATCCACTCTCATTACCCTTAATAGGATTATGTAGAACACCACTTAGCAAATGTAACAGCACACTGAATGTGTCTCTCTTTAAAATGCAAGTATACAGTCATTTCCTGTTTTTTTTTTTTATATCACACAATTATACAGTAAAGCGAAATATAGCAAAGACAGAGAGACGAGGGAAAAAATAATCAATTTTTAAATAACATAAATCCCACATAAAACAGGAGCTTAAAGGGGAACTACAGCATCAGCGTCAGTAGAGTGGAGAGGAGAGGAACTTGTCCTTGGGATGTGTACTCAAGGAAAAGACACACACTGACCCATAGTTTCCTCTAACGCACATGAGTGAACAAAGGCAGCTAACTGAGAGAAGGGTCCTCATCCGCATAATTTGTGTAATCTGGACCATACATCTTATAAACAGCACGACTCCGTACAGTTAACGAGAGTGTACACACTCACTCGGCAAAACACTCAGCACACAGCTTCCCACTCTTTGAGCTTGGCTGGTGTTCTTGCCAGGAACAAGAGGTTTGTCCTGGCAAATGAGAGGAGAGGAAAGGGCTGCGGATGGGCGAATGAGAGACAGGAAGAGGGCATGTTGATTATGCTCTCATGCTGTGAAGTGTCTGCAGGCATGTGTGTGTGTTTGTGCACGGAGAAAGCTTCAGAAAAGACAATGGTGAAAAAGTCTACTTTCAGTTTCAAGAGTCACTAAGTGCTCATGTGTTGTGTAATTAACAGATAAGTAAACACACACAAGAGCACGAGTTAATATTAGTGAAGCAGATGTCTGTAAACCAGTGCACCATGCAGCAGCATCACCCTCTACTTTTTATCTTTGCTTTCTTCATCTCTGTTTTACTTTCAGTCCATCAGTCTCTTACTCAAGGTCTTGCAAGATGAGCTTTCTCAACATCAGAGACAAGCCATCCCTTTTGGACTCAATGACTTCTTTCCATTATTTCTGATTAATTGTTGAAATTGACATCTTCACCCAAGACATGTATACAACTTTTAATCTTCAGGCACTAAGTCAGACAGTGTGATCTTCTTATCATATACAGTGATAGTAACATGACATATTCAAAAGAATTTGACCTTTTGTACAAGTCAATTTACAGATTAACCTTTTGAATGAATTCACGTGGGCGAGCGCTGAGTAACGCTGAGTTTACACATTTATGTCACTTTGGTATGGTGGATGACATTATGCTCATATTTGAGATTTAGTTTATATTCACATGATGTTTGCACTGCATGAGCAGCTCTTCAAACATAAACTCTGACAGTAATAAATAAGCCTTTTAGGAGTAGAAATGAAAGCAAGTTGTTCAAAGTGGATGGAAATTTAAAGCGCACAGATTCTCAGTCTATCAAGTGTCACTGCATTTACTAAAGCAAATATGAATGATGGATGTATTTATCTTGTTCGGTTCTGATAATGACATGCATGTGGGACAAACTCAAAGCACTATAGCTTAAGACAAAATATCATACCCCCCCAGCCCTTATGAGCAAGGTGTCACTATTTTGGGGAAACAGAAAGAGAAAGAACATTAAAATTAAGACTATTTATATGACTGAAAATGGCTCAACTATATTTTAATCTATCAAATTTTGAACCTTTTGGTCAGTTGGGGGATGCACCAGTAACTGTAGACAAATCACTGAGACATGATCACCTCAAAGTTAATATGGGAAACAAGTTGCACACCCAGCAGAGTCACTTCGACATTACATTTATTTGGTGTGGCATCTGAGTCAATTAGCTCTTTTTTGGTCTCCACCAGCTCCTGAGGGAAATACCTGGCTCTTGAGCACCTACATGCTCCGCTATGTTCACCGGCTTGTCACTAACATCTTCTGTCAGCCATCTGGTACCTCACAGGTATTGTACAGAGAGTCTATCTTGTTTTTATTTAAAAAAAGACAGAGATGATGAGAGCGGTGAAAAAGAACCAAAACACAAAAGCTGTTGGCCGTAAAAACCAAAATAATGAGCTGAAACCAAAGAGTAGAACCAAAGAGAACCGCAGTCTGGGATAATAATTCTCTGTGGGTTTGTCGCTACATGCGGTCCTGTTCATACCACACACAGTCATTTGATTTACTGTGATTAGTAAAATACAGGTAATGTGAATTAAATACTTTTTTCACTAAGGATCCATAACTAAGCTGGATGTTTTTGTCTTTATTTTGTGTAGATTAACATTTCTCAGTCTGTGTGTGCATGTGTCTTCTGTCTCTCCTGAGTTCACTTAACTACAGTGGTTGGAGGGGATCCCCATGTTATTTTTGAAAGTCTCTTTGTCCTTGAGGAAATGACTGCTTGGCGCCACTGACCAGATCCATTCAGGACACAGGCAGGTGTAGTTTGTGTGTCTGTCCGAGCATGCGTGTGTATTTGGTATTTAGTACAAAGGATAAAATGTGTGTCTGTGGGGCAGTTATTTTAAACTTAAGGACACAACCTGCTAGTCTGTATCGGCTATTAATTTCAGAGCGTCGGGCACATGTTCAGAAACTACTTACTACTCTCGTACCTCAAATTCATGTGCAACACACACACACACACACATTGGGAGTGGTACAATGGATGATGTTGTCCAAGAGTGTGGAGGGGGGCCTATGTATTTGTTGCTATAAATGAATGACGACCCAATTATTGTCCCACTTCCCCACTCGCAACAGACGGTAAGGTTAGATACCCACTGGCCCCCCTCTGAGACTTTGAAACCAGCCACAAATACAAATAACTGGTGTAAACTCTGTGTAACATAATGTTGGAAATCAAACACAAGCAGCTATCATCACTTTTTTTTTTCCTGGCCAAACACGTTAACATATAAACATAGTATATATCCATCCACCAGCGAGCAAGATCACTATCTCAGATGGTATACAAACACTTCTGCATGGCAGTGTTTGTACATGCCTGACTGGAAATGACATCCAACCCATTCATTTACTTCTAATCAGAATTTCTAACACTTATCTCTAATTAACCAAATCAAATATAAAGTCAGGTTATTAACCTCAACTAATTCCTTAAAGACACGATATTTTAAGCCAGTCCTCAAAAGCATGGAGGTATTTCCTCTTAAAGGGGAGCTATGCAAGTTGGTAGTTTTTTCTCTGCCGAGCTCTCCCTATAGTTTCAGAGTGCATATTTTCACTGTTGTAAAAACTCACTGCTAACCCCCCACCCCACCCCTGCCAAGCCGGTGAGAAGGCAATCATGATGTCTACCAAGGGTGGCAACGTTAATAAGAGATTACCGGGCATGTGTCTCGTGAGATGAGATCTGGCACACCGGGTCGGAGGCGCTGATCTTGCAAGGTTGGTTTTCGGCCAAGAGACGCTAGCTGGAAGGCAAGGCCTCCATTCTCCCCGTAACATGTCATTTAACCATCACAATTGCTCTGATGAAGATGTATAATTAAGGTGCAAATCTTGTATAGTTCCTCTTTAAAAAAATCCTTTCCTCACCTGGCGAGGTCCATGCATGGGTCTGTTAGTGTTGTGGAGGAGTTGAAGTACTCTCTGGCAGCAGCCAAAACTAATTCCACACTGTTGTCGTAGGCCACCTTCAGAGCATAACCTTTACCCCTGAACGACAAGCTGACGGGAACATCCTGGTTGACCTGGAAACATTAATTCACAATCAAGACGTCAATGAGACAGCAGCATTAGAATTCATTATGGGTGATTTAATATTTGGAGACCTCATTGGGGAGTATCAGTGTAACCCTGGGGTAAAGTCGCAAAATAATATTCAATATACCTTGGAGCAGTGCATGAGCTGCCCTGCCAGTCGCACGTTCTCCACACGACTTGAGCATAGCAGGGACTCCACAAAGACCTAATGCAATCAGAGAGGGCAGGAGGGGATGGTGTTAACTTTGTTTGATGCATGGTGGAAAGTCATTTTATTTAATATAAACTTGAATTCAGGCTGAAGTGGAGGACACATGCAGTAAACAGGGGGCATACAGGTCAATTAAAGGGCATAGTGGGATGAGTTTTGCAGTACCTGGTGACATGCCTCCGGTTCCAGACAAGTGTAAACATTCTGCTGCATGTCAAGCAGATCCTGAAGTAGTCCTCTCCACACCGTCTCACTTACTGGAGGGTTTCTAGAACACACACAAATGTAAATACACAGCATGTTAATGGTATCTTGAAGGATATTTTGTGTATGAGAGTGGATGAGTGTGTTTTTTATACCTGCGGCCAGTGTGGCGGCACAGTTTGACCATCAGTTGGTGGGCTTCCTCTTCACTGTTCTGGCTGTTCTTCACATATGAGATAGGTTTCTGTAGTCCATGTTTCTCCAGTACCTCCACCACACTTTTAAGCGTAAGCACATAAAAACACATACATTTTTGAGTCACATGAATCAACGTGTTCTTCCTGCAAACGGAGCAGACATGACGGTTGGCGGCGGAAGGCATCAGGAAGTGCCAAAAGAAAAGAAACGTGGGGAAAGAAAACCTAAAAAAATCCAAGGGAGAGTAAGAAGGAGGAAGACAGAGGAGTGTGGGCTCTAAGCTGTTCATTATTTTGGCAGCAGGGAGTCATTTGCAAGCCACAGCGCAGATGGAGAAAGTGTAGAGTAAGACTGAAGAGCAACATGACAAAATGCGCACCAATAAGATAGCGCCTCTTCTCGAGTGTGTTTGTGTGCGTCTAGGAGCATGTAAACAATGGAAATCTTATATGACCAGGGGAGACGGAGCATGCGTGTATGCATGTGTGTGCGTGCATGTGTGTGATGGCGTGGGATTAGCATGGCGCCCCCAGTCTCAACAGGGTCGTGCTGCTACAGATGTTCGCTCTTTGCCGCAACTCATTACCATAGTAAACAGGTGCCTGTGTGTTATGTGTATGTGTGGCTGTGTGTGTGAGCAATAGACAGAGACAGACAACAAGCCCTGATATTTACAACTGTGTGTATTTGCTTGAGTGTGAATGCGTATGTGGGAGTGTCTGCATGTTCCCCGCACACATATTAATGTGCCAGAAAGTGGTAGTGGCAGCAGCTGAAAACAGCTTTTATTCTGGAGGCGCTCGAAGAGCAGACACTTCACATTTACTGCCTGATTCATCTGAGTGCGAGTGTGTGCGTGTGTGTATTCATGTGTGTGTGAGGGAGTCGCAATGTTTCATATACATGAACACACTCTCCAGGCTCCCCAGGGTGTGTTTGTGCATGGTTGTGTGTGTTTGTGTGTAAATATGTGTGGATATTTGTCTATAAAGGCCAACAATAAGCTCTAACACAGACTCTCTTATTGCTGCTTCTTTCTCCTCATCATCATCCATATTTCCATTCCCTTCAGGCTCCCGCCCTCCCCCTGCCTTCATCCTTATTCCCTCTTCCTCATCACTTCTCTATGTTCAGAAGTTCACCCTGAGGAAAGGGGTGGAGAAGAGAGAATGAGTGAGATGTAGGTGATTTGGACCTGTAACAGGAAAACTGCCAGAGGTTGTTGGAATACCATGGGACAGACGGTGATGCTTTGATATGAAACGTAAGTCTCTCTGCAAGAATGTGTGTGTTTTCTATCAGGTCCATAATCGGGGGGAAGGGAAATGATAAGCACCACTACGAAGTGAACATTTCCCAAGCAATGCAGAGCTAATCACGAAACTGAGGGGCTGCTTCAGCACTTTAAATGTCCTTAAAATGGGTACAACAGAAATGTACGGATGAAGAGCCAGACTGAATCCTTGTTCTGTTCAGCCTATAGCCCAGAACCCAAAGACATTCAATTAAAACCGTGAAACTGCGAGAGAGAAAAAAGGAGAAAAGCAGCAAATCCTATGATGGATTTGCTGCATTATAGGATTTGCTATGATGGTATGTGATCACAGCACATACCATCATGTATGCGCTATGATAGCACATACATGAACTGGCACGACTAAGATGGTATTTGAGTGTGTTGATGTACCTGAGATGCTTCTCAAGTTTGTCCACCTGATCATGGAGGGAAGCGGTGATGTCCGTCTCAGGCCTGTAGGATGACACACACAGAAAAAGCATTGGTTTCGTTAAGAACATGAAGTAGAATTCTTTTATCTATAAAGAAGTGTGTACAGTGAGCAGTGTCTGTGTGCCTGTGTATTTATACAATACACAGTGTATTTATATGCATGGTGTGTGTGTGTGTGTGTGTATCACTGTGAGGTTGTACTGATTCTGCACTAAAAATAAAACCCCATGATGCTTTGCCTTGAGGCAATAGATTCTGGGTCAGACTGGCCTGTCCCCCACTAGAGTACTGACCCCGATGAAACAACCTTCTTTGAGCCGAGTCTGTGTGTGAGTCCGCCATCAGTGCATGAGTGTGTTGGTCTGCTTTTGTGAATGCCAACTCTTTTTTCTTTCTTTTTTTCTTTTTAAAAACACACAATCTTGAATTTTCAACTGATTTCTCAGCATCACTTTTTTTCTTCTCTGAATGTCTCTGCTGCTCCACCGCTGATCTTCCTCTCTTCCATACCCTTTTCTCCCCTTTCTCTCTCTCTCTCTGTCGCCCTGACTCACCCTCTAATCCCCTGCCCATTTCTGCATTTCCACACACTCCCAGGGTGAACGCATGTTTCATTCTTCTGAGCAGATTTAGACCTAATTAAGCTGTCTCACAGAAAGAAAAAAAAAAAAAAAGAAATTCAGAAAATTGGGTTGAAACTACTCCGTTGTCGTTTCTCTCCTCACTGGCAAATCTGTGATATTTTAGGCTGTGGTGGCAATTTTGGAGCTTAGTAAGTCAGAGAAATCACTCCTGGGAGAAATGTGAAGTTGAACGCATTGCATATACTGTACAGCCTTGCAGCGCTGCTAATCCAACCACTGCAGAAAGGAAGCCTGTCTGGGAAAGTGAAATGCTTAGTGCATTGCTTGGTATGAAATGCAGTGTGGTCCCGATTTATAAAGAAATATGTCTGAGTATTATATGCAGTCACATATTTTTAATAACCTGTCTTGAGCTGGCAATAAGCTCAAACGCTAAACTCCAGTATTAAATGGCAATTAGGAGAACACATCCTAATAGCAGTGAAGATTTCAGTCTCTGTGCTGGTTTTGGTTCAGTGACCAGGGAAATGTAACACAATGTATTTGATACTGACAAACCTCAGTTTATAAATGTTTTCAGTGAGATGATCTGCACCTTCTTCTCTTTGAACAGAATCAGAACAATAGAAAAAAAGAAAATACTGCATCCTCCTCTGCTATAATGTCTGCTTTCTCTTCCTACATTGTCACCTAGATGCTCTTTATCTTTCTGAACACTGAAATAATGTGAAGCAGGATATGACTGGTGTTGTGTGTGTGCGCTCTCACTAAGTTTTCTTAGTCCTGCTAGGCTCTTCCAGTGCAACTGCATTTTTTATTTTTTTTTTGGGAGGAAAGTGGTTCTGACATAAATCCTTGACAACAAACTCTGTACATTATTCAGAGGTACAGGGATTTTTTTTTTTCATAAAGACATATGATACTGCTGAAGTTTGCAATAGCGGTGAGAGCCACATAAATTTTACTCACCTTCATTGTATTGGAATGACAGCTAAAATTAATTTGAAATACATTTCCAAACTATGATCAAATAAAACGCAAAACTAGATGTATAACTAGGTACAAAAAAGCAACAACTAGCATAAAACAAGCAGTTTATGTCCAGCTAGTGAACTACCCTAAAAAGTAAAACACAAAGATAACACTGGGGAACACAATTTTTGTTGAGTTGACAGCTGTTTTTAACTAATCTTTGGGTGCGGAATCCAAAACTGATCTCAGTTTTTCTCTATCAAGTTTCTATCAAGTTTTTGAACTATAGGATCCCCATTTTCTTTAAAAATATGAAAAATACTGTACTTACTTACTTGTGCTTGTTTTATAAAAAATTACAAATACTGACATACAATGAAATATGAAAGAAACAGGCATGACGGCAAAGTTCATTTAACACTATTATGTTTTTACAAAGGATATGGCTACTGTAATTAATCAGCTGGCAAGTCTTACTACAGCTAATCAGTGGAAGTTTGCTTATCTGGAGGGTAAACTGTGGAGAAAAAACTTGACGTGCAAGAAAAAACTGACTGCAATTTTGGAACCAGCATGTCAATTTTAGTTTAAATCAGCATAAAAATCTAACTCAAAAGATTTTTTTTTTCAAATTGTTCCGTGTTTTGAATGGTGAATATGACTGCAGTCATATAACCCAAATAACAATGCTGAAAATTCTTGCAAATACGCATCTTGGCATCATATGGAGTCAAGTGACACAGTAAAGTGATGTCAGATAATAGTATTGTCGAGCTGACTTAACATTGGCTCTGATATTATAAGCAGTGAAGCCATTTAAAGGCCCGACAGCTACTTGGTACCTCACAAAAGTGGTCTCACTTAAACCGTAGGGACTGTGTAGTATGTATACTTTCTAGCTCCTCTTTGTAGTTCATTAACTCATACAATGGTCCAGTTGTATAGGCCTATATACTCATACAGATCCTGGTTTAAGATATTAAATCAATCTGAATTAAACGTTTTATACTGGAATGAAATGAATCTGATAGACAGCAGTAAATTGCCACTGAACAGAGAGATGCCAGAACTACCCAAAAAATCTATTTATTCTTTTTTTTTGTTGTCATATTTGCTTGTGGTTATGAACTGATGATCTGGCATGTTAGACTGTTAAACAACGAATTTGGGTCCATATTTGGATTTTGTCTATTATAATAGTTACCCTTGTCATTTTCAACATTTTCTAGACAAGGCCATTTAATCTGTAGTTTATTATTGAGAACCGTGAGATGCAACCCTCTACATATAGCAGACACTGTATATGTATGTAGAGTAGAACCGAGACACACTCTGGCCACTGATTTGTAGCATTACCTGATATGTGAAAACTGAAACGTTAAAACACATTAAATCAGTCAGCACACGGAGACACTGGCATGAATGTGAAATACTGGTGTTTATTTGTTGGCACATTTATATTACAATCTTCAGTCTTCTTGCACTGGTTTTATTCCATAGTCCCAAATGACAAAAGAGAGGAAAAGAAAATTCCAGTGACACATATACCTTGGAGAACACATTTACGACTATGTAACTTCAAGGCTGAGGTCAACGGCTCAAGTGCACCTGTTTAGTTTGTTAATCAACTACAACTGTATTTTTTTTTTTTTGGGGTGGAGGGGGGCAGTCTTTTTTTTTTTAATCAATTCAAATAGACATGTTTTTAAGTGATTCAGTTGATAGAATGGTTTGACCATCATGCTAAAGGAAATTGAATGTTACAATCCTCACCTGTTTAGTGATGTGCTTTTCATACATTTCTTTTTATTTATTTTTTTTGCTCTGGCCACAAGATGGGGCCATTTAATTGACATGGAAATACATATTTAAACTGTCAACTTGAAATTAAAAAAAACAAAGAAAAGAAGCAACTTTATCTGAAGACCCAATTTCACAAATCAATCCTCATCCCAAGTTCAGAAACTTCAAAATTTTCCGTACAAAAGAGCCAATTTCAACAGCAGAAACCAAACCTTCAGGAAGAAAGGGTAGATGTTTGCTCCGTCTTGACGCCACATTACCCCATTTTTACTGAGATAATTATTTTCTAAAATGCCTCCTGAATTTGAGCCTTAATTACTCCATTCATCACAGAGCCTTATTTTTTGAATTACAAGGAAGTTGGTCAAAAAATATATATAAAAATGACTAATCCTTATTGACCAAAGCCACAGTACATCCTCTGGCTGTAGGGTACTGTGTTAGCTATGTACAAGATATTAGCTTGTCAACAACACAACCAATTAAAGAAAACAGGAAAAAAAAATAGAAAGAAAAAGAGTGGTCATTAATAATTAAGTCACTGGCTAGTACTTTTGGAAATCCTCCTCACATTCATTTTGACAGTACCTGTCACCAACATCAAACCAGCAAGAGTGAATTCAATTGTCATTAATTACCCAGGATTATGTTTTGTTTTTCAGCCATATGTAGGCTCATCCCCTTAAAAAGGTCATTGCACATTTAGATGAAGCCTAAAAAGCTCTAATCAACACAAGATTTCATAGGAAGTGCCAGGTAGGGCATCATAAAGCAAGACTTTAGCCGCCGCACCCTTCTGATAGACAGCAGTAAAACCAGGTCGAAGTCTGAAATCATTGCAAGAGACTTTAGACTTCTTTCAGTGGTGCTGTCATTCAGAAAAAAATGTTTGAATTCCTGGATTATCACAGGCTCATATGAGGAGATTGTGTAAAGCTTGGTTATCTGGGACAGTGATGCCACCTTCAACACTACTTAGGAGAAAAGACAGAAGGAATACAGTCACTGCTTACTGACAACCACTGTACTGAGCCTCACCTGCCTCTTCACGTTATAGCATTTGTTCCATTGGTTTTCGGTTCTCAGTGTTATTGCCCATGAAGGGTTTCTCCTAAGTCTCTGGAGTTTTCTGTCCATATTCAAAGTTTAATAAACAGTTACTACTAAAGTTAACTGTGAGCACCCTCATTTTTAACTCAGATAAAAATTATAATTTACTTTATTTTGGTGGCACTTAGGAACTACAACTCCCATGAGTATTAGTCCGAGGCATGTAATCATCATGACTGCTGTTTTTGGCTGCTAACAAGTTAAATATTTAACTGTGTTAACATGATCTTGTGCTAAATGTCCACAGCAAATACTGATTTACAGGGGATTTTGTGTGGACAAATCTGTGGAAAATTATAATTCTCTGTTTTGATTTTACACCCCATCATCTATTGTTTTGGTTAATTCGCACTGCTCCAGTGGCATAGGTGGCCCCAGCAGACAGCTAAAAGAATCAGATACGTCTTTCAGCATTTAGTGGAGACCGAAACAGAGCTACAAGTCAATTGAATACTGGACTTAGTCAACAGGTGCACACAAATATGACTCCAAATGAATGCTAATGTTTCTCCTAAACTGCTAAGTAACTATTTCCTGACAATTTAGCCAGATAACTAAAAGGGTGATAATACAGTACGTCATTGTGTTTACAGCTTGTTCCCAAGTGTCCAAGTAATAAGTTAGTGAAGGTTTAAACACGGACAGAAAAATCACAGTATGATGTTTGAACTTTTTAGAAATATCGCTCTCAGGAAAATATACTGTCAAGGTGGAACAGCTGCTAGCCTGAAAAAAGGCTTGAAGGCCCACTGAAGGAAATAGTGGTTTGGAAACTCAGACTGCAGTTATACTTAATTTTATAGCCTTGCCAAAGATGAGTGGAAAAAAAGACAGTAATCCCTTAGTATTACAAATTTGGTTTTGGTTGGGAAACAAAAAAGACTTAGAGAATATTCAATTATAAATAGGCTCTTTGCTCATCCCCACAGTCACAGTCACAGCCACAGTCCTTGTTCTTTTACCTCAGATGTACTCTATGCTATCACAAGAGAAAATTCCCCAACAGCTTCAAAACCTACGCCATGAGTTCAAACCAGCTCTACCAGCCTCAGTTGACATGTAGCACTCACAGATGTGTAAGATGTGTTTTGTCATTTGTACTCTCACCTTTGATCTATACAGAAATAAACAATTTACAATAAAAACCTCTTACATGCTATCTACAGCGCCTCCAGTTTCACAGTATTGAGCCAGCTGCCTCCCACCACAGAGGCTGAGTGATGCAGCTCGGCTAAAGAGACTTTTGCCAGACGTTAGAGAAGAGACAGAAAAAAAAAAAGAAAAAAAGACCATAATGAAAAGTGCCCACTAAAGTCACATGTGCTATGTTATGAACACAATGTAAACAATTGCTTTTAACCCAAACTGAATGTGAGGAGTAAAATACAGAAATTGGTTTTAATAACTTAAGTGATATGTGCTGCATTTTGAAATTACAAGTCCATGATTTTGAAATACACTACTTCTAACCTCTCAGTAGGTGGAGGAAGACTTTGTAGTCAGTCACAAGTAAGCATTTAAAAGAAAAGGAAAAGAGAAAGGGATTAAAAGAAGGTAAAGACACTGAGGAGAAAGGTGGTTCATTTTACATTGTGTGTTGACATTCTTTCGCTCTCTGTACAGTATTTATGTTCTGTTTAAGAGTGAAACCTGTAGTGCTTGGCTAGTTTCCCAAAAAAGAGAGAACACACTTGACACTTGAAATCGAAAAACTATTAGGGGGCCGTATCCTTCTGATAAAAGAGACATCAACAATATCTACGATGAGGAGCAAAATAAAGAGAATCCAAACACCTTACCACGTGTGTCGCACGGTCAGCATCAGGTCACTCGAGCGAGTGTGACACAACATAACAGTGCTCATGCAAAACAAGTCACTTCCCACAATTCTGTTCATTCAGATGCAGACAACATTTCCTATCCTTATTAACAGGGGAGGGACTACACTAATGGGCACATTCATTCACAGAAAAATAACCGAAAAAAATGGAGGAGACGTTAAAAAGACCACCAAAAGCCTTCAGCTTAAGCACTAAGTATACACTTTTACATTACAACAGTAAAAAGTAGTTCTTGCATTCAATAAACACCACGCTAAGGGCGCGTTAGGGAAAGAATGAAAGGAGAGAGGGGACGTTTCATGCAGTTGTCAGTAAAAAGAAAAAAAAAAAAAAAAGGAGGGGTCAAAAATTACATTTACATTTACAAAGTGTTTCAGACTATTCACCCAACACTTGTCATCAAGTCTGTGCCAAAGCTCTGGCACAAAGGAGTTGGCAAGGCAAACCATGTTATTGAGACAAAAAAAGAGAAGAGAAGAGAAGAGAAATGACACAAGTAAGAGCGCAAGTGGTGGCGAAAGCTCCAGGGGGTGTCAGAGTTATGGTTTTAGTTATCTGATACCCGAGACGGAGCTCTGATTGATGCTGTAGGTAGGGGAGAGATCCCCACCTATCGTGGTCACCAAGGGTGTTCCATTACTGGTCAGGCAACTCTCCTGGAGAGCCTCAAAGTAGGTGGCCTGCACAGGCTTGTGACACTGCAACACTTGTATGGCATCGTCTATTTTAAACCATTCCCTTTTTCTCCCTGTTGACAGAACAACACACCATTGTGGAGCAAGTTAAGACATGTCAGAGACAACATGAAAATAAGCATGAAGAGCAATAGGCTTTGAGTAATTATCAGTGCTATACGTGGCATTGAAGTGAAAACACAAGGGCAGCAACAAAGCTGGTGTTATAATCTCCCCCGGCAAACATACAATAAAATCCCTGAACTGTGATATCACTAAGGCCGAGGAAAGAAAAATAAAGCTACCGACACCATGTGACTGCCTGAGAACTTTGTCCATATGATCTGCAATTTGACAAGTAAACAAAACAGTGCTTTACCAATGTTGACCGAGTCCTCCCAGTCCTCCAGCACCTCTGTTACAATAAGAACGTACACGTAGGTTCTGTGTTTCCTCTCTTGGTTCTGTGGGGGAGGGGTGG
>OMNW01009542.1:71138-86361 GCA_900303245.1 Selene dorsalis
GAGGGGGGTTGTTATATTTTCACTTTCCATTCTTAAAACATGCTGCACAGTATGTAAGCAAAGACCAAAAAGAGCGTGCAGAGCAAACGGCTCACCTCAAATACTCCAACTAAGCGACCTAAAGTCCCCTTCACGCCAGCCTGTAAAACACAAAAACGAGAACAATTGGTGAAAATGAAAAAGCAATGACTTTTAAGAAATATTAGTTTTTCACTGTTATCTAAAGGCCGTGTTAAGATGTTGTCAAAGTTGCTGATTTAATTTTCTCTAGATCCAATGACGTCATTTCTTCTGGCTGTGGTTTGTGTAGCAGTGTATTACATTACATCAGTGTTTTTCAAACTTGGAGTCGCGACCCCACGTGAGGTTGCCTGGAATTCAAATGGCGTCACCTGAAATTTCTAATAATTGATTAAAAAAAATTACTGATAAAAATATTTTTTTAACTAATTGTTATTCTTTTTTAAATTATGATTAAAAACACCACACACAATCATAAACAACTGTATTCTATACTTTCACTTTCTCAAATATAAATCAAGTTCAAATAAAATGCAGCATATAAAAATATCTGGGGTCACGAGCCAAAAAGGTTGGGAACCACTGCACTACATCATAATAGGGCAATATGGGGAAAAAATCCTATTGCAACATTTTTTTTCATATGTCGCGATAACAATATATATCCTGGAAAAAATCACATCACTATTTTTGTCAAGGTTAAATGTTTCTTGATACTCATACATGAGATTTGAAGATATCAGAAGGTTATTTTTTACTTAAATATTTTTTTCTGTCAAAAGTTTATACATTACTGCTTCAGATAAATAAAATACACCAACACACAAACACACACATATATATATCAAAGACAACATATAACTGTTTCATTTATGCTCTAAGGTGAAAAAAAAGGGGGAAAAGGCACAAGAAATCCCAGTTAGTGCAGCAGTGTGTCTCAGGGCTGTCAGTGTGTTGGGTCAGACATAAGCCTGCTGTGTGACACTGGTTGTTTCCAGGGGAGCAGTAGCACTTGCTTCGGTCTGGGCAGCGTTTAGGTCGGCACCGTTGAACTTTGCATTGTCAGTGTGAACACAACAGTCGCTGTCGGGTGAGCGTGTCGAACTCTGGACTGGTCCGTTTGTTATGTGAACGCATCCAGACCTCCATCTGCTCCAACTGCCTGGTGTCTCCATGTTGAAGGTTTAGCGTTACTTATCAACAGTTTCATCAATCGGGAATCATGTAAACATGACGTACCACGCGTCTTTTCCTGGTCAGTCGTCTGAACTCTCATTCACATTTTGAAGGTACATTCATTTTTTCTTCTTTTTACCAGCAAGGTCCCACCGCTGACGTGCACGTTAGCACGTGTTGTGACCGGCTGCTTCTTGTGCTGTGTGCACCAATCTATTCCAGCCACATGATTGACGGCTTAAAATCTGGAGAAGATTTGCACTCACTGGAAGTGATGTGGTCATTTTTTATATCTCACGTGCAACAAGTCTAGACATATCGAGTATATTCGATATATATCGCCCACCCCAACATCATAAGACTGTTTTTGTCCCCTGCACACTCCCTCCATCCAATTCCTGGTTTACGATTACACAATTCTTTCTTCAAGTCACATTTCAGTGACACAAGGTAATTTAGTAATTTAGTCAGGCACAAGATAAAAATCTGACATTTATATTCCTGGAAAGCACGTTTTGGAACCATTTATCATAATCAATAAAAAATTTAAATACTGGTATAATTACAGCATTATTTATACTAGTGTTGTAATACAGCAAAGTTACATGAGGCACATAAAGAGGAAGGTGAAGGTCCCTTGCACACTTCCTGCAGCCTTGCTTGGACCACATCCATTTTTTGAACTTTTAAACTTTCCTGACTGCCCTTTGTAGTTTTTACATTATCGTGGTAACAAAATGTGTCGACAGGTGTCTACACAAGTAGTCAAAACCTACAGCTCTACAGTCAGTGCATTCTGGACAACATTTCGCCATGAACACTCACATCAACAGACTCACAAGAAGAAAACAATACCAGCCCTGGAGTCATGGCTGAGATATTAAAAAAAAAAAAAAAAGACCATCACAATTCCCAGAAGCCATGGCAACATCTTCAAATGTCTATGTTTGAGTCATTTAATGTGGAATTAGGAATTATATAAAAAGGAAATATGCAGCAAATCCTCACATTTGAGAAGCTGAAACCAGCAAATGTCGTTATTGACCAATTCATCAATTATCAGAATACTTGGAGAGAATTTCATGTTAATCAACTAGTCAATTAAAACCTTACAGTCCTAAATAGCATGGCTTAAAATTACATATAAACATGACTTTTCAGCCATCAGTGTCACATGCGGACCACTTCTCCAAAAGATGTTTTGAGGATCATGACAGTTCCCATGAAAAGGACGCACACCCACACCCACACACACACAACGCCTTTTGCTGTCTGTTGACATTTAGCTTTTCATGAACATAAAACCTAAACCGCAGCAATCTGTTTATTCAGAGAGAACACCTTTTAACACCTCTCACTGCCTGTTAACTTTAAACATATTCTAATAACAAAAATAATCTACAAGGTCCAAGATCTTAACTCCCAGAGGTGAATAGTAGGGCAGATTTAGATACAGAGCCAGGCCACTTGCTGACATCTTTGCAGCTTCTTCTTCAGGTTCCAGTTTCAGTCTATAAATAAATGTTGACTCCAAGCACTGCAGCATGGCCTGTTGGTACATGGTGTTGTAGTCTTCAGCCTTTCAGATAGATCATATGGAAAATAACAGGCCCACCCGTAGAAACCCCAAAGGTGTGCCAGGGATTAAGTAATAGGCCAAATGTCAACCTGTATGTTTTTATGACATGGAAAATGTCTTCTAGCTAAGGCACTCCTGTAACTGAAGACCACTGGGCATCATCTCGGAGGAGGATGTTACAGCATTGGGGCTGCATTACAAGTTATGTGATGCTGTTCTGTGTATTGGCAGAGCAAGGCCGGGGTCTATGACCATCAAGGATAAGCGGTTGTACACACTCAGACAGACAAAGGAACCCTCAGTAACATTTGGCCTGCTGTGTATTCACCGTCATCCCTGGCAAGACTCCAAACCAATAAGCATAAGCAATCGCTCACCGCTCATATGGTCATCAGAATAAGCTTGCGAGGATTAGGATATGTCCTGTTACACCACCGTCCAATAAGAGGCTTAGAAAGCCACAGTACACGGTGATGCATTGAGTACCACTCAAAGTCACCACAAAGTTTCTGAATGCAGCCTTTTAGCACTTCAGCAGTGATGCGACATTGCTTTTGACCCCGTGGAAATGTGTTGGCAAGTCACAGCATCCTGGAACCGCCAAAGCGACCAAACAGCAGGAGCCAGGATAAGAGATGATATCAGCATCCATCAGTGTGATGGATCACACACAGAGAATAGGCTTTACATGGTCAGTGACCCGCCAAGAGCCGACAGCCCAGTGAGATCAGGGTCTTCAGTGCTCTGTCGCCATTTTGATCAAAATTCCCAGGCAGTGAACGGCAAGTACATGGAAGAAACACCAGATTTAAGGGCCGGATGAAGGCGGTATAAGCAGGATATAGATTTCCAATAAGCTTCAGATCTGCTTACTAATTGTTATACATCCATCCCAAAACAGATAAACAAAAAGGCCACATTTGCCCTTCAAGAAGCCTCTGTAACAAGGCTGCTGTTGTAAAAATAGATCTGCCTGAAATGTTTAAAGAGCGAACGTCGATTGTTTTCCCTCGTTTGCCGTATTTGTGGGATTGCATTGTACTGCAGTGGAACCGCTGGGTAGCCAGTGTTCAATCTCAGTGTGACCTCCTTTGACACGTAAACACTGCTTTGTAACATGATGCTATGATACAGCTTACATGTTGCTAGGCTCTCTCTTTCTGTCCATGCAAACAGGATGACTACACTGACAAAATGGGCTTTGAGACTGAGGTATTAGGCCCAGTGTTAAATTCAGACATGATTTAATAGGAAGGAAATACAATACATCTTCTGAGCCTATACTCAAACTAATTTGCGATGCTGAAAATGGAAACCCATTCTTAGAACAATATTCCTGGCTATGAACTAAGTCTAGATAGGCATGTTTCACATCCATGGTTCGAGTACAGGGGTCAGCTAAGGTTTGTGGGTACACACCTCTACACTTGAATGGTTACCTGACAACATTGGTCACTCACAAAGAAAGAAGAAAATCCAACACAGACTTAAATTAGACATAACATGATAAATAGTTAGAGAACCAACCTCTTCACACACTTCTCGAGCTGCAGCAACATTGGGCTCTTCCTCTGGCTCCATTCCCCCACCAGGAACTATCCACTTGTCTGGATGTCGACTACTGCTCACGAGCAGCACCTGCAACGCATCCCATTGAATACTGGTTAGGCACCACAGTCAAACTCACTGCTGGTTGTTGCTGTATGTTCACATTACACGAGTGTTGCTGCATGTGTAAGATGTTCAGTGATCTGCATTAGTCCTGTGAACTATCACACCAAATTGATCATGAATCAGTCACTTAAGCGTGGAGCTAAGTTATCCAGAAGTTAACTAGATTTTGCTGCACGCAGATCATGCTTTTTCCCCCAACAGACTGGGTATGAGTCACTGAGTTTGCTTCTTTCCACGTAAGTATGGTGGGTTCACGGTGTCAACATTCTGGTGGGGAAAATCTCAAGCTTGGCATGGTGCCGATGTGGTAGACTACAGTCTCTGGTAAAAGTTTCTAGCTGCGTGTTGACAATACTGATGTGTTTCCCGTAAACCAACAGCCCATGTTGTTCACAGCCCAGCCTCCACTTCCACCAGAATGAGGAATTGGTTTAGTCTCAATTCGTCTCCTCCCTTGGTAAAATGTTTCCATTACAAAGACATCTTTGTGCGTGTTGTTGACTGGACATCGGCTTCCCAAATCGCTTCTGATCTCAAATAACCCTTCACATGCTAGTTTGAGCGGCTTTCATGTGCGAGCACACGAAGGTAGTCACCAAGGCTCATTAATATATATTTCGTGGTTAAAATAAAGTGTTACACACCGGTATAAAATTGGAGTTTGGCATTAAGCTGAGAGGAGGCTCCAAGTCTTACTGTAGTGAATTTCAAGCCATGAAGTAAACACCACAAAACGCATAATGTTTCACGCACCATCAGGGATGTCTTCTGGCTAAAGCTAGCATCGCTAACAGCTACATATCAGCCCAATGTTTGGCTAGCAGTACCAGTTGCACAACGCTAACACAGTTAACACAACATATTATCTCAAAAGGGGCAGACAAATATCTTTGTCTGACACCCTGGAAATCAAAACATCGGTCCCCCCTTGCCCCGACCGCTCATGTTGATAAAATCACTCCTCGCCACAGCCTGGTCTATGGGCTGTGGTCGCTGGCCGAGAGCCGGCTGCCCACTGCTGCTACACGGCTAGTTAGCATGCTAACGTTAGCATTAGTATACAGCTAGCAGGTTGGCTCAATGTATCACACTGGGTATAAAAACTAAACGCTACTATCTGCCCAGCTAAAGAGGCTTACATAACACCGAATAGGCGCTAAAACTGAGGTTTAATTGAAACCCTCGGGAGACAACACGGGAGGATAAGAAAACCGTGAGTCATTGTTTCCAGTCGGAATAAACCACAACTATGCAGGTAAATATATCGATTTACATACAGAGAAGTCACTGAAAGCAGCTACGGCGACTACTGTTAGCCTGGCCCGCCAGACAGCGACATCACCGGCCTCACCTCCTCCTCGGTCTCGCTCCTGAAGCACAGACAGGCGGCCCGCTTCTTGTAGCCATCCCCGTCGTACGTCCGGGTTTGGTTTGACTTGAGCTTCATCATTTCGGGGACACAAAAGTTCAAAAGTACAGCTAAGTTTACCACTTATATAGATGATGGTTGTAGACGCAAAGTCCTCCTCCGGGGAACCTCGGCGTTTTACTTAAAAGAAATAACTTCTTCTTCGCTTCATTTTCACAAACCTAGGCACATCTACGGCACGGTCGCCATTACAAGAAGCCGCTACGCCCACGACGTAATTTAACCTTTAATAGCTCGGGGAGCGTAAGAAAATTACCTATCGGGCGTTAAAGAATCTGCACAACGGATCGCGGGGGGGAAAAAACGCAACACCACGCTGTGACTGGAGTGAGCCGGTGAAGGAAACTGGCACTTTTGGCCCCAGCTAACTCGCCACGGCCACTTGTTTGATGCTGATACATTTATAAGATTGAACCACTTTGCGTCGAGGAATTAAAACGCATCGTCGTCCACGCAATGTGCTGTTGTTCAAAATTGCTAAATGGGATGCAGGGTTGGTTCATCAGTTTCAGCACCGCAGGTAATGGACAGCGCCAGCACGGTCCTCAAAACTGATCCAATAACGTGAACTAAAATGGTAGGCTAGTTCCTCAGAGGACTTCATCATAAAAGACTGTTAGACAATAAACAGTTCAAACTTAACCAGGCCACTCATATTTTTATGTTAGCTGTAGTAGGCCTATAAATTAAAAAAAAAAAAATTGTAATGCATGAATGCTGGTCATTACTAATTTCAGTTTCTTATGTGAGAATTTGATCATTTTCTTTTCCATAACTAAAGGCTACTTTGAATATGCATTTCTTTTTTGCTGTTATTCAAATATATCTTACAGAAATATCCTGCATGCATGCACTCATCACAACCAAACAGTGCACACACTAATACAAGTAGTAATTTGATCGTCTCTACTTATAAATTCCTTACATTACCAGCATGTTCTCACGGTAGCTAGTGTTCAGTATGTTCACATGTCCAAATAGTTCCTCTCAAGATTAATATAGAAAAAGGAAAAATTGTTTCTTGTTCAGTAACTGTTTTTGTTGTTACTTACACAAGTGATCTAACTGAATAAATGAGATGAGTTATACTGACAGTTGCCTATATGATTTACAAAAGGCTAGAAAACCTCCCTTCATTTAATCTTGCATTTTATTACCTGCTTCATAGTCTGTTAAACTCTTTCCATATTATGTCTATTAGTTCTGATTTTATGGTTGCTTAATTGCTGTTAAGCACACTGAATGACCTCTGCCTGCAATGATGTGTAATACACATACATTAGCCTTACCTTACCATATGGGCATATGAAAATCAGCCATATCTGATAATAATAATAATAATAGTAAATAAAAACTAATAATAATGATTACAGCAAAATGTCTACTCACTCACCACTTACAAAAGACAGCATGCAGCAGTAATAGTAACTACAATGATACTGGTATAGTCTGCAATCGGCTGCCACTTATAAACACAAATATCTAAAAAGAGTAATGTGATGTTTTGGTATCATACAAATAAATAACAGCAAAATGTCACAAAAGAGAGCTCAGTCACAAGTCTGAATCATACTGAGCAGATGAGTAGATCAGAAGCCCTCAGTGTCAACATCAACAACATGACTCAGTTGATCTGGACATAATCAGACTACTCATAACTGCAAACAGCACGCCAATTAACCAAAATATGACATCATTTTCACAATAACACAGGCCAATTTACGTTCACCACATGCAGACAGCATAATGATTTCATATATGATTTCAGTCCTGTTTATTCTATTCTACTGTTTGTCCAAATTATTTGTTTCATCTCACTACTTTATCTCTAAATCCTGTTTGTAGTTTTTTGGTTGAAGTCTTATTGCTTTCACTGCTGCAACAATCCAGTTTTCCAACAGGGATCAATACAGTTTCTTCTTATCTTATTTACTTATATTGCTTCTCAAGTTTCTCCCCATAGAGGCTGGCATTCAAAGTACATTACCTTCCTCTGATTAAGGAGAAAGGAAGGTTAAAACAAATCTCTGCTCATACCCAAAATCTGATTTGTGCTCAAACAAACTTTACCTACTGTTGCCACAATTAAAAAAAATAAATGGTTGGGGGATCAGTATATTAATCCTAAAATAGTCAGTTTTATCTTTTACTTTATTTTCTGTAGCCTATTCATATTTTTAAAATAATATAATATTTGGTAAAGATGCCTGTCATAGGTGTAATCATGGGATAGGAGGTTATCTTATTCACTGTGTAATATCAATCTACTGCTCAAGCACTGTACGAAATCCTATTTTGTTGTAAAGTTTATGTGTAATTTCATTTGACGCTGTCATGAGGTGCAGGGTTGTTGGTTGGAGTTTGTGGTGTTGCATTAGATAGCTGACATTTGGCTCCATTAGACTAGATTAAGCAAGTCTAAAAAAAGAAAAGAAAAGAAAAAAAAACTTTCGGTAATTGATTCCACAGCTGTTGTATTGGACATCATTACCATTAGCAAGTATGATATTGTGTCCTCTAGTGTGTGTTGCTTAGTAAACGGATAATCTATGAAAAATATAACTACACAAGATGCAATTATTATTAGTCAGATACATTGCTCCAGGCCATCTGTGGACTTTAAATATGCAACAGTAACATATTAGCAAAAATACTTTTTTTTGCAGCAGTTGCTAAGGTGACATCATCACACTATATGTGTCTTAGCAACAGTGCAATAGTGATATTTAGTCAACAATGATATGAAAAAGAACACAAAGAGATTAAATTGGGTTTTTGATTAATAAATGTCATAAACAATCAACTATCAAAGTATTTGCAGCTTAATTATCTGTCACTCTGTGACCTAGTCCTGACCACCCACTGTACCTAGATTTTAGCCTTTTACCATTTGGCAGCAGTTTTGGAATGCCCTGCTGTAGAACGCAGCGTGCAAGGGCCTCTTTTATGCCTGTTGCAGTTAAAAGGCTCAACGCGATTAGATAGGGGACAATTTTTTAACTGTATCACTTTCTTTTTCTACTGACTTTAACTTATTGTCATTGACTGTATTTATTTGTCGCTTGTGTTGTTTGTCTTTTATCTGCTGCAAGTCAGTTTCCTTCAGGACATAATAAACTGAACTGAACTGAACTGAACTAATCAGTTGTGTAAACACATAATTTTACATTCTACAGGAGTGTTGGCAAAAATCAATAGTGATAACTTCAAGATTTATTAATATCAAGAAACAGAAACAGGTTGAATCCATCCCAGCTGAATGAGTCCAGTATCAAGTCAACAGAAAATAAATCTCATTAAATGCATTTGTACACTTTCATGTTTGATTTCAAAGACATCTGTAAAATTCATTATCTAATGGTTACAAATGTTAACAGAGCAGGAAACACAAATCGTCTATTCCGTTTCATCCCATGCTTCCTGCCTCTGTCTTCTCAGGAGGATGAGGGCAGGCTTTGCACAATTAAACATATCGGTATAGGGTCATACTCAAGAGGTTGCACTTTTACTATCTGCAGTTGCTACGGCAACCTGCTCTCTAGTGAGCCGTTCACACGCAGGAGCAGCTGAGATGCAGTCCTTGTCATGTCCAAAAGAGGGCACTCACCTCTTTCAAGAAACACATGTGCCAGGTTTAAAGGAAGTGCCAATGAATTCAAAATTCTTCTGAATTATTTAAAAAGAACAAAAAAAAAACATGGACAGAGTACTTATTTGGTAATTATTTATTATAGGAACTCAGTTATTTAACTTCAACTACTTCTTGTCTTCATGAGATGCAGTGAGGTTGTCCTCACCTATGAATGTAGTTGTAGGGGTTTGGACTATGTATAAGCTAATATGATGTGCCATGACATTCAAAATCCTATCAGCAACCAACTTGATTAATGATGCATGGCTTTGTCCTATATATGCTTTTTTCAGATATTAGGTCACTGTGGGTGCAAGTACGTTTTTGGTATTCTTCCTTGCGTGTCCATACTTCATACTGACTCTATGCCCTTTTCCTTGTTAAGAAATGTCAGAGAATATGATTCTTAAACGGAGGGAAGTGATGGAAAAGCACAGAGATCCATTGCTTCAAAATACCAATGCCTCTGTGATAATTGATCAATGTGTAAGCGGCATTATACTGTTGTAGCTGCTTGAGCTGGAGTTTTATCTACCTGACATAACATCCAAATCATCTTAAAGTAGAATCATCCTAACTGCCCCTCACACTCACTTACAGCGCCCCAGGTAGCAGATAGATGGAGAATTCATAACCAGTGTTCGGCAGAAGGTTAAGTAAGGAGCAGGAAAATTCAGCTATTCTTATACCTCTTAAGACGCCAATCCGTCAAGATAAATAACACACAACCAAAGGCTATGCAGACTGAGGTGTGTTTAATCAAAGACTGCGAAGATATTGGTGACATTAACCTTTCGAGCACCTTCTTTCTCCAGGTAAATATGCACATTAATGACTAAATAAGCAGGGGATTGTGTTGTTCGGCCCTAGGCCAGAATAGATTGTGCTTGGCACACATGCAAGAAGCTATTTACTGTGTTGTGATTCTATTTGCTTAAAGTGACACTGTGCCCTGTATCCTTTCTCAATAGCTGACATAATCTCAGATCATTAACTCCTGATATTTAATACCGCACACAGTCAGAATGTATTGAATGCTGTGTGGAGAACAAAGCATTTAAAGATTGAATGAGTAATCTTATCTATGTGTCTTATCAATTTATGCAGTCTATTTTATATATATCATACATCATCAAAGTCAGTCTTATTGTATTATATCATGCCTGTATTGTATGAATTAATAATGACTTACCACCTTCATCTTATGTTATATTTTCTAGACTACTGTCTTATATATATGTATATATATATGTATATATATAAGAACTTTATGTTTTTATTTATATGTTTAGTTAAGTTGTAATTCTCTCATGGTGCCCCATGTAAGGTATTTCAGACTATTAAATATTACGACCACCAGGGGCTGCTCTCATGCCAGTCATAACTGGTTTAAACTCAAATTTCTAATGACATTAAACATCAAATAAAAAATTATTAATCAAATAAGCTAAGAAGAAAGATGCATGTAGTGTATTTATGGAGTATGAAATCTGTGAAATATGAAAACATTTTCAGCCATAATTACTGAGATAGGGTGATAAAGGTGTTTCAAGCTTACATTTTGTGCTCTTACAATGTCTGCATATGTCTCATGGATGATGCCAGTATCAGGGGTATAACTGCAGCTTGCACACTTACGGTTTTCTGCTTTTATTGCAATGCCAATTCAAACCTATTGCTGTGAAATATCCTGCAACAATGACCAGTAACTCAAAAGGCACACATGAGGTTTTAGTGAGAGTAAGTGGAATGAAAATGCTTCCACTCTACCCAGTAGACACCCACAGAAAATGGATATTTTTAGATCAAAGGTACATGCAACATCCATATGCTGTCCTTTATTGTTCATTTTAGTGATTTTTGGCATTGCAGCAGAAGCATACTTCTGAGTGCCAACTATGGTATAAGGAAATCCTTCTGTACACAGTTATTTACAAGCATTGTCATAAATAAGCAGCTCTGAGAGTGACGTTTTTTTTGTTTTGTTTTTTTTCTGCATCTTTGCTTGGTAAATGACTTTAACAAGTAATAATTGATTATCAAAATAGTCCCATAATCCATTTATCAGTCAATGCAGCTGAAGCTCATTTAAAATTAGGTCGAACTTTGTAACAGCAGGCAGCTTATGCTACAAAGAAATAAAGAACCATTTCCACAATAGAGACAATAACATCAGAAAATCTCTGTGTACCACTGGTCTAGAAATATTTTTTTTTCATGGGTTTTGTGAATGATGTTTGTGGATACATCTTTGTATACTACAAGTTTGAACTTTGGAACTCACGTGCTTTGTGGTGGTAATGGCATCAGTTGCTTTTTCTGCTGTGCACAAGGCAAATTCCAAGCTCAGAGGACCAGAACAGTAAGATGGTGTGTCTCAGCATTTGGAGATATTCTTCAGATGAAATATAGCTTTGTGTTTTTTTTCTTCCTGTGCACACGCTGTACCATAGATCTAATTTGCACTGTAGCCACTCTCTTATATAAAAGCACTTTTACAGTTCAGAGGTTACACCTGTGACAACTGTCAGCCTGTGGGCATCTCAAAAATATACAGCAGTCGCACACTGAGCACATGGGCAGTCAGTATGCCCCGGCTGGCCTGATTCATCTTTGTAAAATATTGCTTTCAAACAGACAGTAACAAACAGACTCCTTTCTATGAGCTCCAACTTGTGCGTTAGACAGTGGGAAACTCAATTTTATATAGTCAAATGTCAGCGGAGAGTCTGTATCCCTCCAAAGTTCAATATTAGATGACACAGACGCTGATGAAAAGACACAACAAACAAACATTATATTTAGTTCCAAGGATAGGATTATTATGTATCTGATACTGAGGGATTTCCACATCTCCTTCTCCTCCGTCTCCTCTTCTTGTCATTGTTATTATCTATGTGAAAACTAACGCAGCTTCTCCTTTATGAGTTCAATGAAATATTTAGTTAACAAAGTTTTTTCTTTTTTTTGGCCCAAATTCTCTTTTAGAGTAAAATGTTGGAAAATAAAGACATGAAATGACTCCTCCTGGAGAAATGTTGAGAGCATATGGTGGAAAAAAAGCCAAAACCAGGTCAGAGCAGGTCTATGCCGAGGTCACTCTAAATCATATAAAGGCTGCAGGAGTTTCGGCCTTTTAATGAATTCCATCAATAAACAGAAAATCCTGTGACTGCAGAATTTACATTTTGAATAATTCCCATAATGTGTCCATGAAATGAGAGACGTCTGGGGGCAAGCGATTATGCCTCAGTGGCTAGTCTTTTTTCACCGGGATTTCCACTAGTGACTGGAATTAACATGGCTCTTAAATTCTCTCCGCCCCATAGCTAATTGAAACAAGTAATCTCCAGAGTTTGCCTTGCACAGGGAGACAGGGGAGGACTCTGCGGTGTAACACGTTGTCCTCTGACACATTCAACAGTGCACTGCAACAGAAAGCAAAGCAGGAATGGGTCTCCTGGTGGAAATAAATTTTGTATCCATTCTCCACAGCTAAATAATTAATTATTATGCTAACCATGTGAAACAGAAGCTTAGGAGCTGACAGATGGAAGAATGCTGATGCTTTGTTGGGAAATAACGAGATGTAAAACACTCTGCTCAATAATGTGCTGAAGTAGGCTCTATGTGTTTATTTTTTATTTTTGCATGACTTATATGGTTCCCCTGACAGCTCACAAGACTGTCAGTCAGTCTGGTCATGTAACTAGAATTTGCTCCAGTAGAGGTGGGGATGAATATTCAGAGGCTCAGCTGCCTCCAAGGCCCACAGAGACCTGACACACACCCTCCAAGGACCTCCCCTCCCTCATCTACCTCTTCACACACACACCCCTCCACTTTCCCTTGATGTGGTGGAGTCGGTCCAACACTCCACAGGTGTGACCCACTCAGACCTGTGAAAGCCTCCACACACCACTCGGCCCTGTGATCAGGAAGGCAGAAAGAGCAGCTGCACCTATACAGGAAGCAAAAAGGCAGGAATGATCACCGTGAGTGAACTTTCCATTGGACATCATGGAAAATGAATCAAACCCTTCTCCCTGGAGCTGCAGGTTGCACGGATGCCACTTAACCTCATAGCTGATGGAGTTCTTTGTCTCCACAGCACACTTCGACTTTGGAAAGTTAAAAGCCAAAGAGATGCCCCCATCATCATCATCCCATTAAAGTCTAAAATGATAACCCTCCATGCCTGGTTTAAAACTAATTTTTCACTTTTCTGCTGGCTTATGTTGGACATACATAAGCATGCCCTTGGACATGATTTTATATACTCTGCTGCAGAATCTGGCCGCTGTCAGTCACACACACACACGCTCGCGCGCACAAAGCAGGCATCTAGATTGAGTTTTCGCACTCAGTGATTTGACTTGATATAGAGTATTCGTCATGGTCTACGCACAGCATCCCAAGCGCTGCGAGACTCAACACACTGCAGCACCTGTAACGCGCGTGTCGACCCGGAAGCGTCACATTTGAAAAAAGGACACCCAGGGGATTTAGTAGATTGCCCGCTATCCTACTGCAGATCAATTTATAGAATATTATCACATTAGACATGTCAGTATCGAGTGGGGTAAAATAAGATTGTTGCATGCTGCCTTGACAGTCTAAATGATGTGGTGCGCATAATATCAGAAACAGCTCTCTAAATTAGCGGGATATTCTTACAACATGAGTTTAATTGGATTTAACTATCGTGGAGACAGACAGTCTGTGGTCGTCTGTAAGTTCACTTAGGGAATTAAACCACGACCTGTAAGTCTGTGCTGAGAGGCAGCAGGCGGCCAAATGGACGTTAAGGCTGAACAAATGTAAGCAAAGGCTGTATGTCACACTTTGACTATGTGCAGACTCTGCCACGGCGCTGGTGGTATTACATGCTGTAATCTGGCATTCACACCAGCCCCCACCCCCTCACACCCCATTCATTGATGGTGCATTTCTTCCCTGATAAAGGCGGTGTGCTGCGATGCATTTGACATCAATCACATCCAGTGCACGGAGCGCACACACTCCGCCGTCTATCAGCTGCAAAGTGCTCTCGCCTCGGGTGTGGGATATGCGCTTCTCCGCTCTATTATCCCGTAAAAATCTGATCCTCTTTTCGCGGGAGCTGTTTTAGTGTGTGGCTCTGCGCTGGATGTGCCATTTATTCCTCATTCGCACGCAGCCTAAAGTTGGGGACTTGAGACTTTCAGCACCACTTTTTCCGTGGACAGCGCTCGCTATGATTCCGGGGGATCGACGCAGCCTCGAAATGCGTGTGTGGATTCCTTTTGGATACTATTCAGAAACACTGTTCACATGTTGATTTCCAAAAAGCGCCAGAATTGCTGAGAAGAGCCTCCCCTCACACACTGAAAGAGCCTGCAAGATATACCATTTTTGCTTTGGATATGGGTCACTTCTTATAAAAAAGATTCTTCGCGGGCAGGAGGAAGAGGTAAGTACAGCCACCCCGGCTGCAAAAATGGGACGTCCACCGAGATGAAATGTTGGAAAAACACGTCGTGACATAAAATTACTTAATTCTTAAGAAGGAGTGTTGAAAGGATGCTGACAGCTGGGATCCATGATACAAATCTGGGGATGCACACAAAAACATTTTTTTTTGCAACTTGCATCTTTCAGCGCTGAAGACAGAAACAATCAATGATTCCTTGTGTTATGACAGTTTTAAAAAGTAGATGTGATTTGTGTTGCC
>OMNW01009543.1:0-24628 GCA_900303245.1 Selene dorsalis
TATGATTTAACAGGAATGTTGTCACTTAAGATATTATTGCTTTGCAAATATCTGTGCCTTTCGCGGTCTTGGATTAGAGTTAGCACTACAGTTGTTAAGGTTTATCTTCTGTAGCAGGGTAGGAATATTAATATTACTGTCACTTCTTGTCTGAAATGCAGCACATAGACATTCATACAAAGACAACAACAACAACATGGCACACTCTGACACCAGATTTGATTGGTAAGGCACAAAATTTAAAGCGAAGGTTAGCGTTTGTGCTTAAATTAACGTACTTACTCAGCTTCGAGCAGTCGGTCATAGAGGAACCTCAAAAGATTTACAGATAGTTGATATTGACACAGGTCAGCGTCTGGCATCCGCAGGGCATGTGTGCGCTGTATGTGTTTTCTAGCAGTGATGAAAAGGTACCAGACTCCATAAAGTATGCCTACCATGCTCCATAGCCCGAGGTAGCGAGACGACACCTGCTCTGGCTTTTTACAACCACTATAATTGCAATCCAGGATAGTCGAAATACACAGTGAACATGTCTGGTGTTTCAAAAGAAGTAGAAGAAGAAGAAAAAAAGCTGTAAATGTCTAAATGTGTAAAGTTTTACTGAATACTTAGATAAAGACATTCATTTCTGATTAAGTACTGTACATTGCTGTGTGTAGGTAAAACTGGCATTAGTGCTGGCTCCTGTACAGAACATTCATACGGGATCAATTCACGACAACCCCCCCACCCCTCTCTCTCTCTTGTCTTATTTCCTGTGTAAATAGCACTGTAGATAGTACCGCGTGGTTGTTATCATATAAACTGTTATAATCTGTAAATAGTATTAAAAAAAACAACAGTATAAAAGTCGGTTACACAATCTAGCTGTGTCCTTGTTTGCTCTGTTTCAAGGTCACCACGATCATGTTAGATTTAAACAAACACTACAATTTAAGAATTAGGATACTCTTTTTATTTGTTGTCGTTTCACTTTTTTTTTTTTTTTCCTCCACGTTGTTTCCATTAATGTGCATCCTGAAAGTGTTTTTGATACAGTAGCCATCTGTTTACCAATCACCCAGCTGCGTGCGAGACAAAAAATTAAAGACATTTTGTATATGACCTCCTGTATATTTAATTAAAATATTTTACTATCTACACGTTTCCTTGGATGTGTTTTTTAATGGAGCTGCAGATAAAAACTGAGGGCTGAATAAACTGATATTTAATGCCAGTGTACTAAGGCCAATGTAATGTTCTTCTTTCCTGAGTAAATGCAGTGTGAATGGGGTTTTATTATTGTAATACCATTATCTGGCTATGAGATTCCATCCGCCTTAATCTTCACAACAGGCTACTTCTGGGCTCAAAGCCAGTCTAGCCTCTCCAGTATTTGCTGCAGTCAGAAAAAAAATTGTGCTAGTGCATGTATCTCTATGGGATGTGTGTTGGGCTGCAATAAAAGCTATGCTTTGACTTTTATTGCCACCCCCTGGTAAACCTTTACCATGAAAAATATTCAGTAATACTTCCAAGCTCAGCAAAAATAAAGCAGTCTCACCAGGGTAGAATGTAGGCCGTTTTATTGCAGATCAGCAATAACACAAAAAAATACAGTTTGCTTCCAAGACGACGGTGAAACTGAGAGGGAGGAGAAAATTGCACTTTTTGAGGAACAAGAGTTACTACAGTATTTATTTTACATTGCACTAGACACAAATTACAACCGCTCGACAGACAAGACCAATATAAAGAATCGCTACTCACGAGTACATAACAGTTCCACTTAAAGTCTAAATAATTAATGAGCTGAAAGTAAAATTGAGTTGACATGAAAGTATTATGCTATAAAGAAGTTAGTACAGAACATTTAATCAAACACAAAGACGAAAAAAAACATACAAATTGCTGTTCTGCGTGTCGCGTAATTCATTGAGACATTTTTAAAACACATCATAAACGATTATAAATTTGGCTCATTAGTGAAGCTGAGATCAAAGTGAGGATGTTCACAATTTAAGTCATAAAGCAGTTGTTTTTTTTTTCATTAGCATCTTAACCTACAGTGTTTCTATTACAATTTTGTCACCACAGTTCATTTGCCACAATAATAAACAGGAATGTGAGTTTTCTCTCCGGCTTTATCCAGTTAATAGGCAGAGCTGCAGGATGAGCAAGATAATTATTGTAATGATTTCAGCCATGATCACTGAGCCTGAGGTGCAACATCATCAGCAGCTGTAAAGACCTCACGCTGTGAAGTTTGACCTCAGACACTTCCCCTTTGTTTTTTTCCAGGTATATTCAGTTCAACATCAAAGTGGCCAACTTATCGGAAATACACACCGAGCACAGGAAACATCTGAACACACTGCTAATATTGAGCTGCATCCGCTTTTGTACAATCCATTCTCAGTTCTTTCAAGGCTTAAACTAAATCCTCCTGTAATCCTCCTCCCCCCAAATCTACATCTCCCCCTCTTGATTAAACAGAATTTAGAGGGTGAGATAAAAAAAAAAAAAAAAAAGACTGTAGCTTTCACCATGCTGCTTCATCTGGCCGGGCAATTTCAGGGAAAGTAGCTAAACTTAATGCTTTGTACACTGTGGTTAATTATGAAGCCCATTCTTCAATATGTGATCATTAAGTGGTTGAAATATTTAGTAGTTGGCAGTATTGGATTTGTTCAAAAACACAAACACAAGGGCATCTGTTATTTTAGCCACTCAAAAGACCCATTCATTCAATTATGTTTCACGACCCCTCTCGCACTGCAGTGTTAAATTCTGTTGGACATAGTGTGTGTAGCCACTGAAAAGCAAGCTCACCTCATTATTAAGACCTCTGGGAAATGGAGAAGTCACATTAGTGCCTGCAATTGCTCCTAAAATCCTGTTCCCTTAAAACCGTCTATAGCGGTCATAAAGTCGTCACAGTAAGTGGAATAAGTCAATAGTTCCAAAAGGAATGACTCGTCCGCCGTGGGCCGGTGGATCAATTCCAATTTGAGTGCTTTTGCAAAGGCTCTTTCTTTCGCTCCATGTTCCAGTGGCAGAGCTGAGAAATACAGTAAGCCTTTCCATTTTAGTGGGATTGATGATGGCCTGCGCTCAAGCCAACGTACAGCTTTCAATTTCGCCTATGGGTTAGCTGCACATGAAAAAAAAAAAAAAAAGTTTAGAGATGGAGATTGGAGTTGGAGATGTATCAATATGATATTGATATTGTGATATGAGGTGTCAGCTGGGATTTGGGTTGTGGTGATGGATGTTGTGTGTGTGTATGTGTGTGTGTGGGAGGGGGTGGGGGTCTTTAAGAGACCACGCCACCCAGCCATCCTCTGGGTTCCTATACAAACTGTCTGACATTTTGGGAAATTCACTTTTGCTGCTGAGAGGTAGATGAGAAGATTGATACAATATCTCATTTCTGTCTGCTCTATGTGAAGCTGGAGCTGAGACATGGTTAGTTTACCGGAGCACGCTGAGAGCAGAGAGACGCAGCTAGCCTAGCTCTATCCAAAGGTATCAAACCCTGTGTGCCAGTACATCTAAAACTCACTAATGTACTGCACAATAACCAAAGTGTTAAAATTATGAAGTACAGTTTATAGAGGGGTTATGTGTAACACTTTTTCTTGGCTGCGTGCAGTGGATCAGAGGGTTGGGGTCTCCTGGTGATGACAAAACTGGAAGTCACTGCTCTCAGTCTGGCACATAATCTGCTATAAAACTGTAACTTTATTATTATTTCAGTTTGGATTCAACAAATAAAGATATAAAGTGTTAATACGTGACCTTTGGGGGAGCTGGTGGGTAGATGATGATGTTGTTTCCACTTGGCATGCTAAACCAAGCTACAGTTCATATTTAGCATATAGATATGGGGGAGGTATTGATCTGCTCTCCTGACTCTCACCATGTTTCCCAAAATGATTAACTATTCCTTAAAAAGTTAAAGAGCAAACAGTCGTGCCCATAAAGTCACAGTATTGTTATTGAGCTGCAGTCAAATATTCTGTGATATCTGACTTTGTTAACATTATACAGCTTACTTGAAATGCTATAGATCAACAGTTAGCTGTTATACTTGTTATTAGTGGTAATGTCGGGCTAGTGGGTTAAGTCCAGTTAGGGTTAAAGGTCAAAGTCACAAGGCTTTCAGGTTCATCCTCTCTCTGAACGACTTCCTCAGTTTGTTTCTCGGTGCAGGAACGGGGCCGTAACTGGGTCTGACGAAGCCTGGCTCGGCCGTGGTTTCAGAGGTGTGGGTGTGCTGGTGCTGGTTCTCCTGCAGCTGCAGAGGGTGCTGCGCCTGGCTTTGTGGCGGTACGTCGAGAACCCCCAGCGGGGCGTTTTTACGGCTCAGGGCTCCAGCTCCTCCGGCGTTGTTGCGCTGGAGCTGCTGGATGATGGCGGAGAACTTGGCGTCCAGAGATGGTCGTCCGGTCTTGGACCTCGTGGCCGGGCGCGAAGCAGCAGCAGTGTCGGAGTTCTCTTTCTCCTGGTATGACAGAGGAAGAGGATGATGAAGAGACACAGGGGGAGGAGGAGGCCTGGCAGGACGGGTGGGAGGAGCGTAGGGCTGTTTGTCGGAGGGAGGGGGCGGGGCTCGCCGCTTCTTGCTTTCGATGGGTGTCGAGCTGGTGTTGGGGCTCGCGCACGGGGTGGAGGTTTTGCTCTGGGACAGAAGACTCTTCTGAATGACCACTGAATGGGATCCATCAAACAGAGTGGACCAATTAGGAGCTTCCTTCTCCTCCTCAGGACCAATCAGAAAGCGGCCATCTGTCTCCTCTATCTTGTTATGGATGATGTCAGTGATGCTCTCAAATTTGCTCGGTGAGTTTATGCCTACAAACAAGATGAGTAGATATCAAAGTGGAAAACATTTAATAAATGTCATTTTTATGCCTTTTTTCAGGCTTGATGCATCAGAAAATAATTAAAATATCACAGTGACACATGAGCACGTATTCAAATTATCATGGAAAAGGATTTTATGTAGATGCATCACCACTGAAATTAAAACTATTATGCATGGTTACTGGAATAAATTCATTTCAATGAGATGTTTTAAGCACTTGAATCATATCTACTATAAATAGACTCATAAACAAAAACGCAAAATGAAAATCCAGCAAAACATGCCACATCGAGCGAGCGGCGAATTATCAGCCTCCATCTAACTCATTTTAGCCACTCGTTCCAATTACTCTACTCACTGAGGTCGTTGTAAACAGAGTCAGCCTGCTTGGTGAGGAAGAGTGATGGTTTCCGTGGTGATGTGACCTCGATCTTCATTAGCTGGTCGCAGCAGTGCAGCCACTGGCCTGGTTATAAACAAGGAGAGCCATGAGAGGTAAAAATGAAAGCTTGTGTATCTCTGCCTGCTAAGTGGAGTTTAGCAACATATGTTCACCCACTGTTTTAGTTTCCCACCCTTTGTACAAACACATGCGACACCTGTCATGGAAACATACAAACAACTTCCTGCTGTAGTTTGTTTTATCTGCATACACACCCTTGTGCAGCATGTTTACACAGAAACACACTCACTCTGGTCGTAGAGGTGCTGGTGGAGCGCCTCCAGCCATTCCTCCAGCTCCTCCCTGGTGTCTGTGCTGAAGACGACTGTCTGACATCCCTCTGGTGAAGGGTTACTGATGGACACACTACTGGATTTATGACCTGCTGACTCCCTCTCCATCACATGGATCCGAGTATCCTATGGAAATGATACCACACACACACACAAAAAAACTTACCATAAGCTGAAAATTAGCTTTCCAGTCAAGAAATGAGAGCTACTGCACTAAAAGGTACAGCGCTGATACTGCAGGAAAGAAACTAATTCAGCAGCAAAATGCCGAAGATGCAAACAAGATCTCAGCAAGTAATGTGGCATTTTGTGTTTTGGTTATTCTGCAAATGTTAGAGGGAAACACAATTTAAATCAATAATAATGAATAATGCCTTTATTTCATGCAAATTTCCATAAACCATAAAATAGAACTACCAATGTAGTGATGGAAATAATCATCATTCCTTTATATTGATCTATCTAATAGAAGATGTCATTTCTTCCACTACTTTAATGTTTTGAAAGCAGGTGAGTGAGTGTGAAATGTGAAGGTCTGAATTTTCACTGCTC
The DNA here is from genome assembly GCA_900303245.1 of Selene dorsalis. Lineage (NCBI taxonomy): Eukaryota > Metazoa > Chordata > Actinopteri > Carangiformes > Carangidae > Selene > Selene dorsalis. Next base: position 6,140 of record OMNW01009543.1, read on the forward strand.
TGTCACTCTCACCTTATTGACGGGTACTTTCTGGGTGGGCTGCACTTTCGCGTCAATTTCTTCTGGGGTGAAGTAACAGGATAAAAAGCCGGTGCTCAATACGCAGTAGAGGCTGCAGCAGCGGTTCAATCCCTCCACACTTTGCTGGAAAGAGCCAGAAAAGAAACAAAGGAAGTGAAGTATTTCACCTTGAAAGCAGCTTCTGGGTTAATGCTAATGATAACAGAGGTCGACGCACCTTCTGGCTCAGGTATCCGGACATCATGCTCCGTGTCATACAGGCGGGCTGGGCCACCAACCGGCAGCAGAGGTTTCCATACAGTGGAAGCCAAGATGACCACTCAGCTGTGGGGTTCAAGAGCAGAAGTGACGAAGTGAAAGCCCCAAATATATGAGATTTACATATATACATCTTCATTATGTTTAATATACTTCATGTTAAGATATACTCAGATGACATGAGCCTTTAATAATAACAGTGATTATTAATTCTGTTGACCTGACCATTGCTGAATTGTGATTCAAACTCACACCAAAAGATTTCCCCTGAAATTGGATCCGAGTAACAAAAATCTACCTGAGCATCAACTTTCTTATCCCTTTAATCACTCACACATAGTAATAAAAATAATCCAAGCTAAACTTCAATCATAGGTTATTTTGTTTAATTTCAGCTTTCAGTTTTAATGGTGTGAAAATATTGTATTATTATCCCAGTGCTGAATCAAATCAGGAGCTAAAAATCATAATCCCTTTATATCCCCAGATATTAAATTTCTCTGCCTTTGTCTCTTACCGTTTTGGAGGACAATGAGGGAGTGAGACTGAAAGCTGCCTTCAGCCTCAGGTAGACAAAGGGTAGTGTAGGCCAGGAGGCTGTACTTGGCTCCACTGGTGCACGTACACACACACACACACACACACAGACACACACAGACACACACACAGAGTGTCATTATTTCTGCTGTACTGAAATACATTGATTCTTTTCATGGCCTCTCAGGCTTAATCCTCAAAGGTTCGTGCACAACTCTAATCCCAACAATAAAATGATAAAAAGCATTGATACACATGGCTTACACATTCCCATGTGCACATGTGAATATGTAGTATTTTGCTTTTTTAAAAATGATCTCCTCATTCCCAGATCCCAGTGTTTCTCCTGCTGTTATTTTGGTATGTATCACTCACAGATGTTCAGTTGAGTCCCAGAGTTAAACAAGTACAGGTGGAAGCATTACAAGCGTCTACTATTTTGAATTAAAATAGCTGCATGATGAATGTTAAACCCTTATTTCAGTCCTCACTCAATGAGATTTGTTTACCACTGCAAATCTGCAGCTGCACCCTTTGTTCTTGTAACAAGTCTTAAGCAAGTCATTTTCTAACTGCAAAAACCTTAAATGGAGAGCAAAGAGTCTGTAAAGGGTTTTATGGGATGACTGAGTACACATACGAGGGGATGGGGTTGTGCTGCAGGAAGGTGTCAGGGTCCGGGGTGTCCAGCAGAGGGCAGAGCTTCTTCCCGGCAGTTTTACCAAAAGAGTTGCGGAGCTTCTTTGCCAGCTTCTTTGGCGTGTTCACCAAGGTGAGCTCTTCCTCCAGGGCACAGCTCCATAGCTCCACCCTCAGCTCAAACTCAGGAACTGCATCTTTACTGTGGGAGGAAAGAGAAATTTCAATGACACCATATAAGTTAATATTAATGAAAAAACACTAGACAAGAAAACACAGAAAAACAACAGCAGGAACTTATAAATAATACATTTGACTGCACAAAAATTGCAACAGTAAGACTCCTATACATGGATATGTCAGTGTTTGTGGAAAAAGTCGTAGTCTAACTCCACAATACAGACATATTTCACTACAGCAGTAGCAGAGTGCAGCTTTTCTAGTGTATTACTTTGCATATATGATGTGTACAAAAGATACTTACAAGATGGTGATTCCCTCAAAGCAGACATCAGTGACTGATCTGTCCACCACCACCATCTCTGTGTCGAACACCTCAGAGCCGATCTGCAACAGGCAGAACAACGCCACTCGACGAGAGCCTAATAAATACAGAAGTACAGCACACAAGGGTATTGTATCCACAAAATAAGACAGGGCAGAGTAACAGGTGGTATGACTGATAGTGAAACAAGGACAAACTTACTCCCTCTGTTGTTAAAGTGGTCCGAATCCCTCCACATCAAAGGAATACGCAGCCCTACATCAGCAGAGAAGAGAAAAGTCTGTTCAGGAAACAACACTGAAGTGTTCATTTCTAAAATGATCAACGTCTGTTTTGTAAAAATAGTTCTGAATGACTGTGGACGAAAGTGGAAGAAATCCTACCAGACACTGCAATTGTCCCATTACAGGGCACACGGCCATCTGAAAGTGAATCTGGGAGTCTGAAATAGAAATTTGAACTCATCATTAAAATGTCGACATTACTCCAACAAAACAGTATTTTAAATCATAAAACCCTATTAGTATTTTACTATGTTTCCTAGACGTTCTGCACCAGAGCTAAGATGTACAATTTGATTACTGAGCACTGAAACTGAGCACCAATGACTGAAGCTGAAAATGTTTAGATCTTGGACACCAGAAAAAAACAGTAGATTAGCAGATAGTTCCTTACCTGTTAATGGCTCCCATCATGTCCTGCTCCTCTTTTTTCTTCTGCAGCTCAGTGAAATAAGCCTTGATCCTGGCGTTACAGGTCAGCAGGTTCTTGGAGGCGTTAAGAACCTGTTCTCGCTTACTGCAGGCGAGCAGCAGCTTATAGGCCCCGTCTCGCATTCGTACCTCAAAGTCCAGCTTCTCTTGCAGGTTAGTGTTCTTCGTGGACAAAACAGAGGCAAAGTAATTACAATCCATGTAAAACCACAGGCTGTTGGCTCGCTATGATGTTTTGAAGTGAGTTAGTACTACTGCAGAGGAGGATGAGATGGGCATGATGATTTTGCTAAAGTGGAGTTAGACTCAAGTTGTCCTTGATTGTTGTTTTGGACAAAACAAAACAAAACATCCCTTATGAATACATGAACTTATGTTAAACATAAACAGTTATAATGACAAAAATGCAGAATGGAAATATATGGATGGCATAATGCAAAGAAGAAGACGCACTAGGGTTGGTCTAAACTAACAAATGTAGTGGCTTAAATAGAGTATGATGATGTATGATAGGTTCTTTTTAAAACAAAATATTAACCTTTTAATTTCATATATAAAAAAATTAATTGTGTGTGGGGTGTATCATTGACTGCTGAGTAAAATCCAAATGCACAAACATCATCATTCTCCATTATGCGCCGTCTGAAATATGCACCTGCAGCTTCTTAGAAATCTGTCGTATGTACAACAGGTTCATGTCCTCTACTATCTGCAGGGTGTCATTCAGAAGACTTGGGCATCGTTTCATGCTTTTGGCCTGAAAGAACATTAGTTGAAGCGATGTTAGAGCAAAGACAAGAGCATTTTTTTCGTTACACGCTTAGCAACACAATGCGCAGACAGCACAGATCTGGTTTCCAGGGGGGAACTGGATGAAAGGGGGCAACTCCCCTGGAGACAACCAGCTTTATCCCGAGCAACTGAAAGCGTGTTAATACTTAAAACAAATGTTATTATTTGCAAGTAAAGTAAGATCGAGTGATCGAAAAGGTCATTTGTTACTGTGCTTAGCTAAATGAGGAACCGTGTATCCGCGTATTTACGTTAGAGTCGCTGAGCTTTGATCCCCACTGTCATTATGATTCACAGCAAACACACGACACACAACACCGGCCGCTCCGCGTCTCTTTTTTGAACCATACCTCGGTTTGATGGAACAAGGTACTCTGTCGTATTTTCTTCCGTTTAATCTCCATCGCCACCGCGGAACCGGCCGACAACAACGACCTGGAGCTCCCGTTTCGTTTGGAGGTTTGAACGTCCCGCTGCTCGTCCATGTTGTCCGTCAATTCGCTGCTAGCAACGGCAGGAGCAGCACATTCCTGCTCCAACCTCCAACCGGCGGGTTGGTTCGATTTGTGACACGGGATCTACCGGAAGGGAAAACATTGTCTAACAAAACCAGTGGTAATAGCATTTAAATGATCAGTACAGACTTGATATGAATAGTGTGACAATTTGGGAAATTTTAACATATAAATTACGCAGCCATTGTGTTTAATACCCCGAAGCTTAACTTCAACGTAATTCTTGATGGAAAAAAAACAGACCTAAAACTATATTAAAAGAGCCCATCGACTTAAAACTTATTCATGATGAATTAACCTACTGGCTAAAATCACAAAGTATACGGAGTTCAAAAGTATTGTTCAAAAATAAATATGAAACAACCGCCCCGCCTTTTGAGCGGCACTGCCGTTTATATGAAACGAGTGCGTTTACGCGGACGTAGCGTCATTACGTCACTGTACTAAACAAAACAGGGGTGTACCGTTTTCTAGTTTGAATTTTTTTTTTTGTCTAATGGTCATAAATTATGTTATCCTTTAGGCCATTGGTTTTCACCGGAAGTATAGTACGCCATGATATGTAACAGCGAGTCATGATTAGTTTCTCGTCCATAACTTTAGAGATAAACTACATATTTTGGCAGTCAGTAGCCTCTTATTATACGAAATATTCAGTGATTTCATGTCTGAGCAGGTTCTGATAAGATTTTATATCCACTTCATCAAAATTACTCTGTATATTATCATGAGTATTGGGCGTTTGTGTCAGCAAAACGAGTCTGTAATAATGATGTTCCTGCAGTGCAACAGCATGCATTTAATTCTGAGTTTACTTTTTTAAGGTGCAGGACATGGTAATCAACTTTAGTAGTGCATGATGCTTCAGAACTGCTTTAATTAGCATAAAATCTAATTTTGCCAACGGCTCAGCACCGTTAATAGTTCAGTCGTTGAAGCTCCCGAAACGTGACCAGAGAGTCCAGGAAACCCGCCCACCCGGTTCTGGCTGACAGGGACTTCTGGTCGAGTTGGAAGCATCCACGGTTGGAAGTGTAGACGCAGGCGCTGCTGCGAAAGAACGTTGTGAAGCTAGACCGAGAACATAGCCAAACACAGGAAATGACGATTTACAGTTACAAAATTAAAAGCCGGATCAGATGACAGCCATGCAGTCCATGCACAGGGATGTCAGCCCCTGTCATCTGTAAGGCATTTACTTTGCCTTACTGTGTATTTGATTAGGCTTTATTTCATCCTGTACAATTAACATTACTGAAGTGCCTTGCAGCTGCAGTTCGTTTATGATAATCTGAACAGTATGATGTCCTGTAGAAGTTTATCTTCAGTTCTTCTAGCCTACTCCAAAGTTCTCATTTTGGCCTTCACATTTTCCTGAGTCATTGTTACTCACAATGTCTTTATAAAGAGAGCATTTGCTATTAGAGCCCCAAGTACTCTGGAACTTTCTCCTATCCCAAATCATAAAATGTCTCTCTATCTTTGTCTTATGATCAGAGCATAATGTTTACCTATTGTATGGATAGTATATGATGATATAGTCTGTTGAGAAAAGACACAAAAATATTTTGAATGCTTTACATACACAATTATAGGCTTCTGTCACATATACATTTATTTATTTTCTGTTTCTACAGCATTATTAAGCTCTTCTACTGCTCATCCTCACCCCAAGGTCCAGGCCTGTGACCGAGGGTGACATTTACTGTTAGTCATAAGTACTCTGGAACTCTCTCCCATCCTGAATCGACCACTGTAACTCTTTGACCTCTTTTGAATCTCTTCTTTAAAAATATGATTTTTTAAAAATATATAATTGTTATTATTTATATAATATATTACTGTACGTTGTGTTATTGTAATTTATTATATTATTATTTGTTTTGTTTTGGCTCTGATTTTATTGTGAAAGGTGTGGCCGGTAGTCCGGGTCGTCATCCCCGCCGTCATGACGCTTGCGCCGGGAGCGACGTGGGTCCGCGCGCCGCTCTCTTGCAGGGAGGGAGAGCTGGAGCAGCGTTACTGCTGAGCAACGGAAGGGGAGAAGGCCGACGCACACAGACTGTACTGCTGCTGCAACGGCAGGGCTGGGCTCCTCACACTCACACACACGCACACACACCGTCAACAGCAACACACACCAGAAAGGGAAAAAGGGTAAGTGAGTAGTGGACTTTTACTTTTCATTTAGCTAAGTAAAATATAGCTCGTAACAGCAGCATTTTAGCTAGGCGTTCGACCGTTAGACTCGTGAAGTTTACGTTAGAGGAAAAAATAGAAAGTCGGTTTTCTGCTGTTGTGTTGCCCATCTATTGATGCGTGTGGGTGCTTAACGTTGGTTTAAAAAAAACAAAAACAAAGGTGGATTTTTTTTTAGCTTTACGTATTAGAAACACATTATCTGGGTGAATATTGGTGGACGATGTGTGTAACAGCTACACAGACTGGTCTGACTCCCTGTTGGCTAACTGGATGGCTACTATTGTCATCAGCAGCAGCAGCAGCAGCAGCAGCAGCATGACCAGTCTGCCCTGCTCCGCCTTTGTAAAGCGGCACAGCCTCGCCACTTTGCTGTCTCTGTGGAAAGATCAAAAATAAAAACACCGGTCACATTTGCCCTCTATGCTGTTACTGTTTGTTATTGACCTGTTTTTTTTAGTTGCATCCTCCTCTACCCGCACGAGGAAGGCTTCACAGACAGGATGCACATCAATGAAGGACGGTCGCATTGAGCGCTTTGTGTTTAACTTATCTCATTAGAAACAGATATCAGCCACCAGCTTCTGTCTGGCCGCTCTTTGTGTCTCTGTATATTTCACCAAGGGTGGATTTGTATGAGGAGGTATTAGACTATGTAACGTAGCTGCAGAGGGTTTCCCGGTGTCGGACCCCCTCCTCTCTCTTCTGTGTGGAGGCTTTGTTTTCGTGGGGCAGATGTAGCTGGCCTACATGCATCCGCTCTCTTTGTGTTGAGTTTGAGTTTTGCTGTCATCATCACATAAAATATAAAACTTTGGAAAATAGCAAACGATTAGCAAACGGTGTGGTGTAAATGCATCACAGTAACCTATCTACTCCTGTCCCATTATGGACACCTTGAAGATAACCTATATGCATGGATCTCACTAACAAATCTATGTTTACGTATCAGATGGAAGACTGTTATGATTTCAGTTCAAATGCTTGAAGCAGATGCATGACAAGTACAAGTGACTCAACGGTTCAAACATCTGAAAGGAGACCTCTATTCTTAGCAGCAGCCTGATTGTATTTATTCATCTCGATCATTCCCCTTAATTGCATCTAAGGGAGTCAACTGTACCAAGGAAGACTACTTGCATTCCTGACTTGTGTTTACAACACAATCGGCTGTTCATTTACTGTGCTGATGTGTTCTTGTAAAGCCCAAGAGCTGTATTGCTGCACACCATTCAGACTTTTTTTTGTCTCCTCCTTCTCCCAGCTGTAAGAATTCAAATTTCTTTGGGTTCAAGCCATAGAATGTGCAGATAATACCATCCAGTCCAGTTTTGCTCCTTTTTTCCCTCCTCTCTCTCTTTCACCCTGCCTTTTTCCATCTCCTCCGTGTCTACAGGCAGGCTGGTTGGCTCTACAGGCAGTTGCATTTTTAAAAACTGTGTCAGTGTCACAGGACAGTTTTGCCATAGCTAGACTTCAGCCCTGCTTGCCTCTGTACATGTCCATTAATGCAGTTGAAGTGCCGTTGATAACATAGGAAGCATTGTAAATAAATAGAAGCAGAGCACTCTATTTTTATGTTTGATGAAGTTGCTTTGTGTTCTGTTTTTCTTGTGGAAAACTGGAGACAATACCATATAAATTCCTACAGTCACCAAGTCGACTATTGTTAGCTTCTACTTGTTAACACTCAGTGTGCATAGTCATAAGTTGACTATTAATACTGAGCAGTGCAATAAAAGACTGCTATTTCACCTCTGCAACTTGCTACCTCGTCTGCCACAATTTGTTATCTGGGTCAGTATCGTAATAATAATGATGCTTTAATTTTAGAGAAATGGTTTGCCTCAGTAATGTGAACTTGTTTTCCATTGTAGTGTCTCGTTGGGAAACAGGACTTTGTTGTCCGGACTGCCCACGGCTATTGTGTATAGTAGGAAGTTTGGGAAGTGAGTTCATTTTACTTCAGTGGTCAGGGAGCTTTCAGTTGTGACTGAAAACAGCTTCATATTCTAATCTATGCTGTTCAATGTTGTAAGATGTTTTTGTACTGGGGTGTCTATAGTTAAAAATAGCAGTGAATCTCACTTCTGTAATCTGTATAAAGGGTTACGAGAGTCGGATAGCTTTGCCTGGTGAAGCTCTTGCTTGTGTGCAGAGTCAGAGAGAAACAAGGTAGACTGTGGTAAAAAAAAGATTAAAATTAAAAAAAATGGGTAGAGCTGTCACTGCAGAGCAGAAAACAAGAAAAAGAAACATAATCATCAAGGGCGTGTTTGGCTTTATTCCTGGCCTCTCAAAATGAAAAATAAAACAGAAAGACCTTCACATCTGTTTTGGGGTGTAACGCACTCCTGTGTGACTTTCCAGTATTTTGTGTGTCTTTCCACTGCAGATATTGATCTTGTATTTGGGCAGTTTCCATTCCTATCTCTCCCTCTGCCAGACCCCCCCTCCTGATTGTCCTGTTACGCTAACATTGATGTTTTTTTCCTCCTAAGTGCCAGTGTGGATTTCACTGCGAGGGTGTTCACTATTTTTGTCTGCTGCAAAGGCTATTGCTGTGGGCAACATTACCATTAGAGTCGTAATCAACATGGCAGGGTTGGTCAAATACGAATGTTCCTGTTAAAGGGCCACAGGTCAGTCATTATCTGCTCCGCAGGGGCCACAAAGGCCCATGGGTGTACCCACCAGAGCAAACTTTGACTTCTGTAGGTGTTTAATATAGTGATTTATTCATAAAACAGTTCCCAGTTTATGTTCTGTGGATGACTAATACATTACTTGACTAAATGTTCAGTTCCAGGCTAATATCATATTTATTGTTCCAACATTTTGATGTTTAGTTTAAGTTTGCATATCAGTTTACTTCTTTTTATTCTTCTGCTGCTATACTCCATTGAGAAAACTGCCTTCAGGAATGAGTGTATCTTGTGTATCATCTGAAAAACGTACACCACACTCACATGCCTCGCTGAATTAATCACATACGCGGAAAAAGACTGTGCTGCAGGGCATGTGCTTCATTAATTCTCTTGGATTATTAATTATCTATTTTTTATTATCTCTTTATCTGTGCGAGCGCACGTTCAAAGTGCTGGATTTCTCCCCCCGTTACAATGTATAGGAATAATAACTCCATTTTCTCAGATTCTGCTGCAGGGCAGTCTCCTTTTTTTAACCATAATACTTCACAGCTCTCAGCATCCATAAAGTGTACATTTCCATATGTAGGTCTGTAGGTCATGTGGAACACAGGGGTCACAGAGCATGTGCTAGGTCTCAAGGCTAGAAGTGGGTGGGGCTGTGCATGGTGATAACAATGAAGCAGGCTGGACGGATGCTGGCTAAATGGAGGTGTTTTCTTGTTTGTTCATCTCGCCAACTGCTCATGTGATGCGTGTGGCTGTTTCTCTGCACCATATGGTCTTTCTGCTGCGCAGGCCAGTTTTTTTTTTTTTTTTCACCCACATACCGCATGTATTGTATAAGCCACATTAACACACATAAAGCCACACACAACATATGCACACTCAATTTTCTGCAGACTACAGTGACACCATAATGATTTATTATCTCCCTGCATGATGCCATAGTTGTGCCATATGGAGATAAATGTTGATGCATAGTCTTTAGCTGCATCAATTATGAACTGTTCAAAATGTCTCGTTTCATAGCACATTTTTTCTGTTATACTTTAGTTTAGTTTTTATTACAACTGGAGGAGACCAATTCATAAAAACAGAGTGGAGAAGCATGACCCACTTTTGTTTAAAAAGTAATGGCATCTCTCTCTATCATTTGATACCATGGTGTTGTTGTTGGATGCGTCTGTCTGTGTCATTGATCAGGAGAGAAAATGGCAAACGAGGCAGCTCGTCCCTTTAAATGCATGTGTCAAAATGTTCTCCATCTTTATTTGTCTTTGCCTGTCTAAGCAGCGGTTGGAAGCTGGAAGAGCATCCTTGGCTGGAGTACATAGTCTACAATTACATTCAGCCTCAGGTCGCTTAATGAGCCTTAACAACGGTAAACTCAAGGATTTCAGCCTGAAACTGTAGTTGAGGTTTTCTCGAACAAATTACTATGCTGAATTCAGGTTTGAGCGGCCTGACAGAGAAAAGATTTAGACAAGGTCCCTTTCGAAGTCAGAGGAGTTCCCTTTCAACAGAATATATTTAGTGACTTTTTCTACGCTTTAATGGCTATTTTTCATTTATGAGGAGAAGTAAAGTGGGCCAACTTGATTCAAATGTCAAATGAAATCAAACACTTACAGACTGATATCCCTGGAGCAACCATAGCGTGCTCCTTTGTGCACTCTTAATTTTAGAACAAGAATTTTTCATATATACTGGATTATTTAACTGCTCCCAAACAGAACAGCCCTGTAGAGATGTATTTACTTGTCAAACAAAGTGCTGGAGTCAGTATTTTAGCTTTGATACTGATATGCTCATTCCTCACACAATAAAAGGTTAGTTAAATGCATTAGCAACATTTGCATCACACATACATATATAGAATAAATAAATATGACCTTACAACTGTATGAAGCTCATTATCCAATAGTGTAGCTCATATACCTCACAAAATACAGATTCAGATTGTTAAAAGTATTTGATATATTATTGTCATATGAAAAGCCCGGTCGCTCCTTTTGTCTGAAGTTTATAGTGGAACAATAGACTGTTTACCTCCTCCACTGAACACTTTCATGTCTGTAAATCTGCAGTAAACTCAACCATTGGGGACCAGACGAGCCTTTGTCTGTCTGTCCGTTTGTCTCCTCTGTCCAGAGGTTGTTTGGCTGTCTCATCTTGAATCTGTTGCCCCTCAGGGTCTGTAGGCTTCCCTGCTGCTCCCAAAGCATCTCTACTGCCGCAGGACCAATTCACCGTCTCCTATCTATTACTTACTGCCTTCGATTTCAAAGTCCTGGCTGACCTTACCTCTGCATTTTCAAGGGGATAGGCTGCTGCTTTTCTGTTTGTCCTTAGACGTACTTTCCTGTTATTGGTTTTCCTCACACCTCTAAGGTGCTGTGTTGCATCACGACCCCTCTTTGTTATCTTTTCTACCATTGTTGCAAAGCTAGAATATTGATTATAGTATTAATGTGAGAACATGAATTTCAGACCTTACATAAAGTGTTACTCTTAATAGTAATGTATTTTTGTTTTACATTTTGGCAACATCTTCTCTATTAAGCTGTCTTTGCTCTCTCCTGTGTCTCTGTTTAGCCAAGGGCACTGTCAGCGCTCAAGCTTCTGTAACTGCTGAGTGCTATTTATATGAGAACAGTCAACCTTTGCTGCTCTTGTAAACATTAAGTGCATCACCTCCTGTCTGCCAGAGGATTTCTCCTGGGATCCAACGAGACATGAAAGTTCACAACAGTTAATGCCGAGAAACAATTCAGTTTAATCACTGCTGTGCTAATATGCAACAGTGAGTAAAAATACGGCTTTTGACAATGTCATTCTTTTCTCATTTCTGTTCCCCATAAAAATAGAGCACACAGGAAGTGCCAAACATGTATTTTTCACAATGCAAGTCATGTAGAGTTTGCATCCACCGTAGCTGTGGTGAATCTGAATGTAGCTGAATTGAGATTAAGCTCCATTTTTACAATGAAGGGACACAACCACACCCTTACAAAGGCTAAGTTTGGCTCTCATCATAAGACCATGCGGAAATGTGTGTGTGACGAGAGTATGAGTAGTCTCTCTGAGCCTGTCTGTCTTTTCCCCTCTCCTACTGGCCTTCTCACACATGTTTGCTTAGCTTGTGGATGTTTGTGTAAATCTGTGTGTGGAGGAAACACACAGCAGCCGTCAGTGTGTGTGTGATGTGGTCTGAGTCAGCTATCAGAGGTTGTGATGTTGATGTGACCATCAGGAAGGCCGAAGAGAAAAAAGCAGATGAGTAGTGCTGATGGTTACCCAGTTGTTGCATCATCCTGGGACACCCAGTGCAGCCAGATGCTACGTGGAGAGCAGCAGCCATGTGTTGCAGCAAAGTAACATACGAGGTGATGATGATAAATGAGCCGGTGCTGTCTCTGATGCCACTTCCTCTATCCTTTGAGCTTCTGGTTGTGATTGGCTGGTACGGAGTGGAGGGAAGAGATTTGAATTGTTGAGAAGACATCTCATGGGAGAACGGAAACATAGCCGGAAGAGCAATTAGTCACAGCCGATAAATCTGATCATCCAGTGCCAATTTGTAACCCCCCCATGCTTATTTTCAAGTTTCAAAAACATCCTATTATGTCATGAGAAGTAATAGCAAAGCAAAGCTGTCCCTTTGTTCGTATTAAAGATGATTTTCCCTGCGATGGCATGATTCAGTTCCTCTGAGCTATCAAAGTGCAGCCTCACATATTGTTTTTAGGCCTTTCAGACAGTCGACAAATCAACATAAGCACCAAAGATGAGTGTCCACCACAGGAAGTCCTGCGCACATGCTTCCTGTTCTTGCCATCTTCTCTGTACAAAGAATTCACAGTCCACTTGGAATAATCCTGCCCTTTCACTCCTCCATAATGTGTGTGTGTGTGTCTGTGTGTCTGTGTGTGTGGGGGGGGAGATAGTATAAGTGTGGGTCTGGGAGTTGGGGAATTCCTGCCAAAACTATGAGGTCACTATTCCTCCTTATTAGCCTCAGTAAGACTGCTGCTGAATGGGTAGCATGGGGAAAGACAACCAGGACTTAACAGTTTGTTTCTGTCAGTATCAATCTGTAACATTAAAGGCAAATATTTTAAAGCTCTTTCTGCTCCACATTTCAGAGGATAACTTGTAGTGTTGACTGCTTTAGGTCTGTCTTTGTGGGAAGTAGCAAAGAATGTTTGATGAATCATAGTGAGTTGGAGCAAAATGGTTGAACTGAGCCAAAGAAATGATTCTTGTTCCTGCTAACTATCAATTAATATTTTTTAATAGAGTAGCAACAATTAGTCGATTATGTAAAAAGGTGACAATAAGATTCTTTGCTTTATAATATTGAGTGATAAACTGACTATTGTTGTGGTTTTTGCAGTTAATCAGACAAATCAAGCCATCTGAAGACCTTACAGCAGGAATAAAAGAAGAATTTCTGATATTATGTATGCCACATGATTATTTGAGAAAATAATCTACAGATGAATTGATGAGGAAAGTCATTCTTAGTTGCCACCTTAGTTTTTTATATTTAATATGAAACTGCAGTGAAAAATGTTGATTGGAATTTCCTGGAACCCGAGGTTTCACATTTCCTGGTATTTCTGAACAGCTCCTCAAAATCAAAATCTATTTTTATGCTGATGAGATTTCAGCCTCTTCCAGAGCTGCAAGCTCTTCAGATTTCACCCACCTCCACTGCAACTGTGAGTGCAGGCAAAAATGCAAGATAGATATTATTACATCCCCAAATCTAGCTCAGGCTATTTGCATGGCTGTACATCACTACAGTAAGGAAATAGGAATAGGTTTTTGCAATTTTGGTGAACTGACCGTTTAACGTTAAGACTTTAAGGAGCACATGTAAAGCAGACAGTATTTCCTTCCCAGCTGTCTCTCCTTACTCAGACCCACCGCTGCATTCCTCCAGCTGTGCCATCTCTTTCATGTGTGATAGCGAGAAGGTTTTTTAGTGGCACCACACAGGCTGGTATGCATCATTTTCAGGCTCCTCGACCACATTCTCGTTAACCTTGCAGTCTGCAGTGAATGTGATGCTTTGGTTACACTGGGGAGGGGCAGCCACACATAATTATAGTGTAATGGCAGTGCTGTTGTTCTTTGTAAGCTTTCCCTGATAATGTATGCACAGTGTTTTGTTCCAGCGTAGCATCCAAACAGAATATCGCATTTTAAAATAATATCTGACACATCATGTGGTCATGTAGCATTGGCTTATGTTGTTGTTACTGTCATAGATGTTTTTTTTTATTAATATAAATGGTTATTTTACTTTTATTTTATTGGTATTTCTAATGAGAAAAAATCATAAGTCATCAGTCTGGCCAGTTCTATATGCAACAGGTCTCACCAATGACCTTTGTTGCAGGTCTTCTTTTCTGAACAGATGCATAAATCACTGTACCTCAAAACTCAAAAGTGCCACACACCATATGAAACTGTTGCTGCGGGGTAAAGCTGATCCCTGCGACATGAGAGACAGCTGTTTGTACAGTCACGTTCCCCACAGTGCCATGCGAGGAACCTTCAAGAGGTGTGTGGTTGATTAAAATTTCACTCTGAGGATTATTGAGTTGGTATACGAAGTACTTATGAGGTCAAGTGAGCAAGAGCTTAGCTCAATAATCTCTAATTCCTTCTCTGATGGGCTTTTCTTGGCACTTTGTACATACGACAGAGCTCCTGTTGGTTTAGTGACACTTGAAATTACCATGAAAAGCTTCCCTTTGAAACCCATGTTCAAATTTGGAATAGACAATCATGAGAAGCACTGATCTCATCTAAACCATCCTATGAAAACTTAAACATTTAGGTGTAACCACATTAAACATCTTGTAAAGTGAATTGCATAACAGCGTCTCCACTTCACTCTTAGAGGTTGTTGTCATCTTGTGACAGTTTGAAAAAATTCAATTATGAAAATGTACTTGTGGCTGCGGCTGAATTTTGCATCCAATTGCTCACGCAGTTAGCATCAATCCCAGTCACTCAATTGAACTTCTAATGTGCTTTGTAGCCAGTCAGTTAGGAAACAGCTGTGCAGATAACACAGCTGTCTGTTAGTGCTGTTGAATGTTGCTCTTCCAGGCCAGGGCAGTTAGAAAGTCAGAGTGGCTGGCTTTGACCTCCTTTCTCAACTCATCGGAAGGAGGGCGAGGGGAGGGAGAGAGACAGGAGGGAACATAAATGTCCTGCTGGTGAAGCCGGCCAACATTCCTACATCACTTCCTCCTCTAACATCTGGCAATGATCAGGGCAGGCAGAGGGAGAGAAAGGATGTGTCTTACTGGCTGGCTTGGTGTTCATTTGCAGGCGTAGACAGTGAGGCATCACATTGCAAGACCGCCCACTCGATCTCATTCCCCCTACCAGCAAAACAAAATGAGGCAAGATGGAGTGGGTTGAGTCTCTGTGTCTCTACCAGTGTTTACACTTTGTCTATGATTTGAATTGTTGCAACATCTTTTCCTGTGTTCTTTCATACATTTCTACTCATGATATCAAGTTGCAGAATTATGTGTTTTCCTGCTTCTGAAAGAACAAATGGAAAAGAAAAAACTAACTAAATCTCTAAATCTTTCCTCTCTTTTCTCAGGATGGCCTAGCTGTGTTGTGTTGTCAGTGGTCTATCAGCAGTGAGCTACCTGGACCAGAGGTGTGTGTCATTCATTGAAATAAAATCACTTAATTTTCCAGTATTTAAAAAGAAAATGTGTATGTTCTTGCAACTGTTCTTAAGATAAGGTAGAACTTTTTTTTTTTTTAAACACCTCTGCAGATTTACAGCCAGCCCATGAAGTATCAAGACATGTTTCTGTTTTAATCACATTGTTATTTATTTGACTTTTTTATGTTTTCCTGTTGATGTTTGCTTACTTACTTATTTCTTTACTATTTTAGAATTTTACCCAATGTGATTTTCTTAAAGCTGATGCACCAAGGATAATTTAGCATACGAGATTCAGGATTGGTTTGAAGAATGGCTGATATTTGGATGTTCTTATCATGATATGAGGATTTCTGAATTGGGATTACATGTAAATAATTCATGCTGTGGCTGGTTTTAAAGCTGTGAGATGTGCTGCAGCTAAATGACGAATCTGTTCATTGAATTGCAGATTTGTTGAACCTAGATACATTTGCTCTTGTCCCTGTAGGTGTGTACCAGAGGCAGCAGCACGGTGCAGAGATGAGTGTGACCTCTTGGTTCTTGGTGAGCAGCGGGGGCACTCGCCACCGACTTCCCCGGGAAATGATATTTGTCGGCCGGGATGACTGCGAGCTCATGCTACAGGTGAGAACACAGCACACACCAATTTCTGCACTGACCTCTGTTAAAGCAGACTAGACAGTATGTGTTTATTAGATTTTTATTTTATTATTTCATATGTGAACCATCTCTTGGTGTAGCCATTCAAAGAAAAAATAGCCATCTCATAGTATCCTGAGTCTTAGAGAGTTAAACATGCATAAGATTTAAGTGACTGTCATTTGTACATCTCAGCGATTGAAATAAGCCTCTGACCTCACACTGACGTGAGGACACTACAAATTAGCTGCAGTAGCAGAGCGTGTTTATTTGCTTGTGTGTGTGTGTACGTGTTGTGTCTGCGTGTGCAGTGAAGTGGTGTCATTGTAGCTGTGCATACATCCAGAGACCATGCGTATGCTCATGTGTACCTCTGGTCACCGCACTATTAATAGAAAGTGGGGCAGATACCTCTTGAGTTAGATCTTATCTGGCTGAGTCGGTTGTAGTGGGCAGAGGGTGGATCCATGGCTGCAGCACCCGCTGTTATGACATTACAGTACAGAGGTTCTTACTGGTACCAGTGCCTTTCTGACAGTTTGACCACCAAAAACACATTCACTCACTGATATATTTATTTCTCTTTACTGTGCTGGTGGAATTTAACTTTACTTTCTTGCAACTATTCTGATACTTTATACTTTATTTATACTATATTATCACATTAAACAAATTTTCTCTCTAGGTTTCTGTTTTCTTTACAGCGCATTGTAACTTTTTTATAATAAGATTATTATTGGTGAAAATTAATCATGCTTCGTGCCCTATGAATACCATTTAGTCCCGCTGGTGGTATCACTCGTAACAGCGTCAAATCGAAGAAATCTAATCCAGTAATTGGATTTATGGGTTGAAGAGGAAAGCATAAGCAGTAGAATGAAAGCATATAAAATGCATTTCATTTGCGAGTGAAAAGTAGTTCATGACCGATTAAAGTTCCACTTTTTAAATTCCGAGTTCACAGTACCATTACCCTATTTTCTCAAAACTTTCATTTTCACTTGAAAAGTTGGATTTATTTACTGCCCTGCTGTGGCCTTTTTAGCTCTGCCTAAAGTGTCTGCCTAAAAGTAATGGTATTGCCGAACTCTGTTATTTCACAGACATAATACATACTGGGTCGATTGATTTGATACTTTGATACTGTGGTTCACACAAAGAAGTCTGACACAGTAAAAAAGGACATTTTAATTGGTGAGCTCCACTGGAAAAAACATTGACGTGTGTTAGAGTCAACACTGGCCATTAATTTTTATTGAAAAAATTGAGATGGAAAAAATGAGGATTATAGGGTTTGTTGCTTTTAATGTGTCTAATGTTTATTGAAGATGTTGCTCACACAGTCTAAATGGAGATACTCAAACACGTCTTTGCAGGAGTGTCACAAGGTTGTGTTCTCTTCGTACATTAAATTACACACACACATCTGATCTGGAGCTTTCACTCTTATCACACAACCTGTGAGATTTCTCACATTCTCAGCACCGTGTCTTAAGGTTGACCATGTGGTTCTTTTAGTATTCTGTTTGCCTGTTTTACTGCTAGTTTCACAGCAGCCTCTCACACTCATGTTCTTTAATGAGAACACTTCCACAGAGCAGAAATAAGGGTCATTCACTGAAGCATGCGGAGCTGTTAAAGATCTGTTTTACTTTTCCAGCACTTTCTCCTAATGTGTCTCTGATGACCCGAGGGTCTGCTGCTCCTGCATGTGGATGTGTGTGTTGCTCTGTGTGCTTTTTTGTGTCTCTATCCTTGTGATGCCTTTGGTAACGACAGAAAAAATTAAGGGGAATCTGCCAAATCAAGGACATTTTTAGCTTTGTGTGGAAGTGTGTGTGTTTGTATAAGACTTTGTGTAGCTGCTAACAGTTGTCGTCCATGTGACTGTCTTAACAAGGCAAGACCCTATCACATGGCTTAATGTTAAGTGCTGCTTGTGTCATGGACCAAATAAAACACAAACACACTTACTCGCAGACAGATATGAAAATTGAATGTATGACTGAGGATCATCACACTGCTAGATGAGTGGCCTGAGGGAGTGTTTTCTAGATGTTTTGGTGTCATCTTGTGAAATTTCCCAGCAGCTTGTTTTCACCATCAATCACAAACACACTCACACACAGTTGTGCTGTGTACAAACGGTGATGGGACTGGATTCTTACTTTATTTATTTATTGGAAAAGGGAAAGGGCGTAGTGAAGTGTCCATGATGTCAGACTGAATCATACAATATATTTTTCCTCTGGGTAGCAAAGAACTGGATAAGGGAAGTCAGAGAGGATTTTGTATCTTTTTCTGTCTCTTA
>OMNW01009544.1:0-13704 GCA_900303245.1 Selene dorsalis
AAAGATTCACTTTGTGAAGTGAGAGAGAAGAGGGAACAATTCGCAAACAAATGGGAATTAGCTGAACCTGGAATGACATCTCCATCCGCTTGATAGAATTCCAGGGGCTTAACCCCTCTCTGCTTTTACACCACCATCTTCATAATTCAATCAGAAGAAGTTTCACGTGTGAGTCCGGAGCTTTTTTTCTGACCGGCTAAAGGCCTGAAGGAGGAAAATGGAATAGAAATCACATATGCAGGGTCACATTAGGATCTTTTCAGATCATGTCAGTCATATTCAGACACTGTGATCACATGTTAGACTATGTAAGGACAACGTTTCACTCCTACCTGTGTTTTTCTGCTGTGACACCTACCCGCTTTCAGTTTGGGGGTCATTTAACCTCCCTGATTTAAAACTGCTTGGACAATAGCGAGCAGCACAATGACTTCTGATTGGACGCTCGGTCTGATTATTCCTGCAACCTGATGATTGTGAAACTGAATGGGATTGTGCTGCTTCATTCAATCACGGGTGAATATTTCAATTACAGGCTGCAGGGCCCAGTGCATTGTCCTGATCAGAGGTTACACAATGGGCAGAGTGCAGCCCTGAGTATTGGGTGGATAAAATGTAGGGTGGGTGAAGTGTAACTCTATATAGCCCTTGTTTTATATGAGGAACATGTTGATTTTCTTTTTTTCCTCCTAAGGCAGAACTGGAGAGTTTGGACAGTGGAATGGAAAACAGACGGAGAGAACATGTCACTTAGTCTGCTTTCTTATAGCCTGCTTGCTTTTTGTGGTTGTAAATAGAAGTTTTGGCGCCTAATTCCACCCCCCGTTGATATTCCACATTGTTTCTGGCTCTGCATGTAAATCCATATTGCAAAAAAAAACAAAAACAAAATCACACTGATATTTCCAAAGCTTGTTCAAACCGGTGCCTGCACCATATGTTTCTCAGTTGATGGTGTTACCTACCTTTGAAACACCTCTTTTTGTCTTGAGTGTCCTACTTCTGAAAAGTCATCTCTGTCAGTCTAACGGTTATCAACAGGCAGGGTGGCCCTACCCAACCCAATCCAACCTGACCTGACCTGACCTGCGGTCCTGGCCAAAAATATATACAAATGATCTTCAGGCCTGTTGAGAACTTTTGTCAGTCCATGTGACATGTAATTTAATTTTATTTTTCTTTTGTTTCTGCCAAATTAGAGGAAGGTGGGACTTACCCCTCCACCTATAAGGCCACACCTGAATCAAGATCAGGTCATGTTCAGCCTGTCCTTGAATCCAATCAATGTGATATTGCCTGAAGTCGACTGCATCAGATGCAATATTTGAGAATGTAGCTTGATCACATTTAGCGTAGTCATTGTGTTGTGTTATTGTTGTTGTCGTCAATGTTGAATAACCTACTCACATTTCTTTCATTGATTGCTGTTTGTTTGTTGATAGTTGCTTTCATTTGCCTTTAAGCCATTAAATCACCTAATGGTCAGCTTCCTGCCTAAGCTGAAGTCCACTGCTGAGAGCCTCCCCTCTGGTTCTCAAGAGTCTAAAATATAGGATTTAAAATGGTATTTTATTATACCTCTACAGAACCAGAGCCAGGGGGAATTGTTTTCTTTTTGTCCATTTTTCCATCCCCTCCCCATGGAAACAATATTTTACTAACATCATAACAGAATGAGAAATATTCATTTGGAGTCAAGGATGAACTGATTACATTTTGGTGGTCAAATATTACTGTGACCTCACTAAACATCGCTCTGGCCTTGTGAACACATTATCTCAAGAAATCCAGAGGGGGATGCTTTTAAAGAGGCAGAAATATCTGCTTGGATCCAAGGATGACCTAATTAGATGTCGGTGGTCAAAGTCCAGTTTTCTAAAGGTTTATTTATCCTAATGTTTTCTCAATTATTTTCTCCACAACTACCGTGTGACCCGCAAGCTTTGGTGTATACCGGAGCACTGCAGGAACAACGTTGATAAAATATCGACAGTTTAGGGCTCGAAAGCTAATTAAAACTTTTACCTCATACACTGACATTTATGGTGCATTGATTCATTTTTAAAATGTCAATCATGCATTGAATAACATGCAAGAAGACATTCCCACTATAAAGGTGTCTGGTAGCCTGGGCTGGTAGTGAATTGAATGAAAAACATTCTTTCATTCATTTCAGGGGTTTACACCAACACAACATGTCAAGTCTGTTTCATTGGAGCTATGCATGTGGACTTGCATTAGTAAATAGGTGTTCACCTGTGACCACAAGATGATCTATCTGCCACTAATCATCTTCTGCCAATCTTTACTTAGTCACATTTGTTCCATAATAGCTGATATGTCAAACATGAAGAATACAGACCAGTGGTGAAAAAAAAAGGAAGAAAAAAAAAAGGCAAATTCCAATGCACTTCTTGAAGATGTTTCACATAAAAAAAATAAAAAAAAAAGACAAAAGGGACATTATGCACTATGAGCTGGCTGGGGAACTCATATTGTGAAACATCCCTGCAGGAAGTGCTGTGTTTTCTTGATATGCACTTAGCAACAACTGAAAAATAGCAACTGGCGACAGTGTGAATCTGAAGAGGTGCAACCATCTAGTCAGACTGAGATAAGACTTTGAAAAATGTCACATGTCTGTTCTCATTTCACAAAAAACACGCACCAACACATGAACTACAAGACCTCACAGATTACCTCTCCAGCAGACACTGTGCACCAACACACACTCTGCTCCCTCTCACTAATCATTTTCAGTCTCTTAATTTCCTATTACTTTACAATAGTTGTTAAGACACTGACAAGGAACTGTAACACTCCCTACAGATGTTCCCAGCAAGTGGTAGGATTATACTTTAAACCAAAGGGGTTAATTTTATTTATCTATGGTAACATTAAGAAGGGGGATACAAATTGAAACATGCAGTTTGATGCTGAGCACTGCTATTGAGCTGACTTTTTTTTTTTTTTTCTGGCATCCTTCTCCATTCTGAGTCCCTGGTGTCCCTTTTGGCCTGCTAAATAAATTGTTATTTAATCTCCCTCTCACAAACAGCATGCTGAGGCTTATGGGTAAGGTGGGGCGTGCTGGGCATGTATTCATACTTGCATTATTGTATATGTGTTGAAAGACTGAAGAGCCACTCCACAACCCAGGTAATGTTGAACAACTTAAAAGATCTTTAGATGAATAAACTCTAAACAATGCAGAGATGCACGGTTTCTATGGCTTCAGGCGAGTGTGAGTGATTATTGATCTGCCACACCTGGTGAGACTCACACACAGCACAGCACGGGCGAGTGGTTGCTTATTTCCTGCGCTTGTTAAAGTGTGTGCACTGTAGAGCGTGTGCACAGAGGAACGATCAGCTTGCTGTCGCCTCCTAGCTGTGGAGCAGGAGCGGGATGCTCACAGCCACACCTCCAATTCGCCGCAACAGACAGTTTTGAATTAGATTAAAGTGAACAATATTTAATATTTAGTTGCAAATCCTTTGCTTACAATAACTCCATCAGGGCTGCAACATGCTGACATCACCAGACTTTTGCATTTTAACTTCTGTGATGCTTTTCCAGGCTTTCTCAGCTGTTGTTTGTTTCGGGAGTTTCTCCCTTCAGTCTCCTGAAACCTTCCACTTATTTCCCCTGATGAACTCCTTGTTGTTTTTGCAGTGTGTTTTGGGTCATTGTCTTGCTACACGATGAAGGATCTCCAGATTAAAATCGGCAGACAAAATGTTCCTGTAGACTTCTGAGTACATTTTGCTGCTGCTTTCATGTGTTCCATCATCAATAAAGATCAACAAGCCTGATCCAGAACAAGCCAGCCCAAGCCAAGGCGTTACCTCCACCGTGTCTCAAAATGTCAAAAGCAGGTGCTGATCTGTCTTCAATGTTCAATTGTCTGCAGAACTTTGCTCTGTGTAGCAACATGGGGAGTGTTGTGGCAAAGATTAACTTACTTTCAGAGCCGCTCAAGTTATTAGCAGTAAGCCGGGTACAAATGGCTTGATTCGTATATATGCTACCGTTTTATATTCCTCACTTACAAGTCACGGGAGAGCCAGGTCACTGTTTTGCAGTTTTATTTCACGTTGTTGTACATCCAGGCATAATATCTCTATCAATATACATCCGAGCTTCTCTTAGATTCCTCAAGCATAAGGATATTCCACACAAATTGTCCACAGATGACACTTCAACAACTTTAACAGTAGGTCGTCGTTCAAGATCAGTTTTTTCCCCACATCATCCATTCACTGTCTGCACCATAGACTGTATCCATGCATGAAGCTGGAGCCAGACACAGGGTGAGGGCGTGGGACACCCAGGACAGGTCACCAGGTCCACACAGAGACATCCAACCTCGCACGCTCACATTCACACCCGTGCCGGTCCACATCATTGTGTCCCATTGTCTTTCATAATTGATACATGGTGAATGCAGAACGACTTTATGAGTTTGCTCCTTTAACGTCAACCAAACAGAGGGCGAGATAATGATCTTAAATCCACTTGTCTCAGTCATGGCTGATACTTAGTCATCTTTGTATTGCATGGTGTATTTGACTCCCTGACATGTTTACCACAAAGCAGACTCATTACCAGTGTGCAGCCATGAGATAATGATGACTTAATGGGGAGGAAATTTCATGTTAATATTGCATGGAGTCTGAGGTTTGAAGGACATTCTGATAATTAGTGATTCATAAGATTCAGCAGAGGGAGATAAGAAGAGCTGTATCAGCGGTGACAGTGAGATGACAAACTTGCCGTGAGAAGGCAGTCATGTTCAACAACAAACTTCTGGCTGATGCTGTGTCACAGCTTCCACTGGAAAAAAAAAGGACTGGTGATAAGGGCCTGTGTGGAGCAGCATTCAAAAGAGGAAGCAACAATTTGAAGCAACATTTGATGCTGCAGCTGTGTGGCTGTCTGATGAAGGCTCTCATTATTTACATGGTATTCTGCAATAAAGGCAGCGACAATAAAGAAATAGAGAGAATCATAGAAAAATCAGTGCTCTTCAAAATAGGAAGCAATTTTCTCTTGATTTCACTCTTTCACAGCAACTTTGGCACACATTCAGTGTTAATAGAGTTGCAATAATGTCACGGTTTGGCAATGGTTTTCACACTGTGGTATTATGCTGGGCCAAAAATGAGAGTCATTATGATATATATGACTGGTTGGATTGAGTGATCTCATTTGGGGGAGCTGTTTTTTTTTCATTTGGCTGACATCTTGCATCTGACTCACATTGAATCGACCCTTTATCTGCCTGTACACTAATCGCCTCCCTCCACAATCTACCTCAACTGGTACTTTCCAGGTTGTATTCAGCTGTGGGTTTTTGTGCAATTAGCAAAAAGCTTGTGTAAGATGAAGTCAGACCAGTAGAGCACACTCAATTCTGGGAGACTGAGAGGAAATTGGTGTATGTGGCCCCTTCTTCACCCCCTTTCAGTGATTAGTGTTGGTCTGTGATAAACCGCTCGGACACATGGCCAGTGATGACCCTGAGGTGATAGGGTGTTTTAGATCTGAACATCACTCACTCTCGACCTGGCCAGGTGTGATCAGGCTGCAGCGTGTCTCCAGGTAGCGCACTACACACCACTTGTCACAACCAGAGCCAACTGGAAGATTACTCAATAGCTTCCAAGATGTTTTCGGTGGCTGCAGCCCATGGGGCCCCGTGAACAGGTGTAGAGACTGGCCTGTGAAGCCCCTGCATCCCACTCCCACTGACTCACAGCGAGCCTCCCATCCATTCCTGAGTCACCTACCAGGTGGTTCACTCTCTTTCCTTCCTGAGTTCCTCCATCTGGTCTTCCCAGTGCACAGTCATAAGGACCATATCTGGTCTCAGTGATGTCCAGGAACTTCAGCTGCTTCCTTAGGTTCCTTACCTTTGGCTTGGGCTAGGACTTGTCCCCTGCTTGGGCAAAGGTAATTGTATTAAGTACTGCTGCTTGCTGTGTGATGCTGATGCACATAGAGAGAAAACAAAACAACAAACAGTTCCAAAAATATACCAAACAAGAGCTCCAAATCCTGAGATCAAATGCATTTAATTTGTCAGTGAAGTTCTAAAAAACGATGCTCTTGGCTTGTGTGAGCGTTACCTCTGACAGCGAGCTCATCACTAAGCAATTTTCATCCTTGCTTCTAATCAGCGTCCATCATATGTCCATCTGTCACTGTTGATGTTTTCCCATATTGTATGCAGCAGATTTTAATGTAGTATTTCATACTGAATAGAGCCTCTGTATGGCACTAGCATTTATAGCTCTCATCTAGTCTAAAATGGCCGACCAGTGATGACTCACTTGCCCATTATCCTTGAGAAAGCAGATGGAGGCTGCTGACTCCACTTCTACCTCAAGTAAACAGGACACTCTTCCTTTTAAAAAAAATAAGTAACTGGAAAGTAGGTTTTCTAGGTTTGTATGAGAGATGTGGAAATAAATAATTTGCAGGAAGAATATTCCAGTACAAACTATTACCTACACTAATCTGACACATGTTCCTCTCACTTTTTGTGCTTTGTTTCCCGTTGGTTATAAATAGAAATGCATTTATATAGCACTTCTCTAGTCTCATCGACCGAGGGTCAGGACATATTCGGCCATTCACTCACATACTTCTCTATGAGAACCACACACTCCCCCACCAATGATTCATCACAGGCAACTTCCAAGGTTCAGTATCTTGGCCAATGACACTTTAACCTTTGGAGTTGTGGAGTGGGAAAGCAAACTTTGAATGTGGCTTCTGGTAAGGATGCCTCCAGAGCACCTCCCGAGGGCGGTGTTCCTGGCATGTACAGCAGACCAAGGACTAGGTGCAGAGACTATATCTCCAGCCTGACCTGGGAACACCAGTATCCCCCAGTCAGAACTGGCCGATGTCACCGGTGAAAGGGAAGTCTGGGGCTCACTGGTGGATCTGCTGCCCCCGCAACCCGACCTCCGATAACTGGTTGAAGATTAAAAGTTGACCAAATGTCAAGATTTTAGTCATTTGGGACAAATATTAACAACTTTTACCAATCTTGTCATGAAGTGTGCAAAGAGATGATTATATGGCCCCTGATATATAGTTGCATGTTAATGGATGTTGTGAGTGAATACAGTCCATATCTGCAACAGCAAAGCTGCACTCTCTACTAGGTAAATGCATTGTAATATAGTTGACAGTGCTGTTTAGACCTGTTCTCTTTGAGCTCACCTCTGTTATGATTTTGTGCTGTATAGCACAAAACCAACTTCACTTTAATTGACCTCTATTTGCAACCTTCCCAAAACAAACAAGAGATGCAAAGAAAGGTGTTGATAATGTTAGTAATATTTTAAAGCTGATTTACTTTGATGACTCAACACTGTGTGGGTGGACTGATTTTGATGGATGTCAACGGATAAATTGAAATGCTTATGCTGTTACTGATGATTGAGTCGCTTGCTGCTTTTTGCAAACATTGTCCCCTGCTGAGTTGCCTTTTAGACTGG
Source organism: Selene dorsalis (assembly GCA_900303245.1). Lineage (NCBI taxonomy): Eukaryota > Metazoa > Chordata > Actinopteri > Carangiformes > Carangidae > Selene > Selene dorsalis. Next base: position 7,515 of record OMNW01009544.1, read on the forward strand.
CACACATATACACACATTTGCTTGTGCACACACACACACACACATACCTTGATACTCCACAGGGCCCAGAATACTGCTTCCAATCTAATTTCTGCAGATGAAGTGACCCATGAAATGGTGCCAAGCCGCTCTCTTCTCCTCAGCAGTATGTAAAAGCTGCAGATTGCCTCATTCAGCCTCTAACATTAACCCTTTAGCCACCTCTTAATACCTCAGCGTCCCTGCCACAATACCCCTGGCTAGGCTGAAACCTTTTTTTTCACAGCCACTAACTGACACAACTGTATCCAGGCTGGTGTTTGTGGCATTATTTGGAGTTTGAGGCAGTCTTTGCTGCCAGGTGTATGTGTTTCAAAATGTCTCTGTGAAACAATTAGGAGGGCCTTTCAAGCGTGCATGCAATTCTCTCAGAAATTATGTTTCACTTGAAGTAATCTACAAAAAATATATTTTGTAGGACACATAATCACAAAATGGATTATTCTCAAAGACGACTTTTTGATGGACAGAAGAGTCCCATCTGTGGCTTAGGTAACAAAGGCTTTTAAGTGGTCTCATATTGAACAGTTTTTCCTTGCCTTATATGAAGTGCTTAAGTTAAGTTGGTGAGCCAATCAGAAGATAGGGCCTGAGCCTCTCTTTTGAATGGCTTTTTATGAGTAGTCTAACAAAAATTTAGCGGATATCAGGAAAGCACTGCAAGGTTAGATGGTGGGTCCAGGTGGGGGGGGGGGGCTTGAGGCATTGGATTCGTGACTGTTTTGTTGTGACATCACAAAGTTACAGAAGTCCTGACGGCTGGTTTTAAGGCTCAGTTTCTGAACACAGGCTGTGTATTTCTCTGTGGACTGAGGCTTTGATGCATTCACATCCATCCTAAAATTAACATATACCTGCTTTATAATTAAAGGACACACGGGTATCTACCTTTATACTCTATGAGACCTTTAAGATTTTGGAAAGGTGCTAGTTTTGATTAGATGAACTTACCTATATAAACACATAAGCTACTACACTATACCACTGTTGTCCTTGAAGATCAGATAAACTGTAAGGCAATTATGCTAAATGTGTGTTCAGTCTCAATGAAATATAACCCAATTTCTCCAAAATATACTTGCTGTTGCAGTTAATTGGTGTAGAAATATAATTTCTAGGTTGGTGCGTAACCTCTCTGTTCAGTGCATTAAACAGGTTATATTGTACATTTGCATTGCATGAATATTAGTTACAGAGTTGTGCAAATTGCTTGAAGAAAGTAATAAATAAATAATTGCATATTATTCTTGTACAGAAATAATTAACCTTTCTGCCCAGCAGGTCAGGCTGTAGCATTTAAACTGCCAAGGGACACGTACCCATGTGTAATGTAGTTAGGTTGTATTAGTTCTCCAAACAAGCTGAGTCAGCATAGCTCACCTGTGATGTGCCAGAGCCAAAGGAGTTCATCAATGCACCATTTGGTAAAAAAGCTAATACTCTGTGAAGTCCAGCACAAACAGGACTCTATCCTTACTCAATATTTACTACATTACTCATCTTAAGTCCAGCTGGGTTCTCCCTCAGCATAAGAGACTTGGTCAAATATGATGTGTAATGTTTTGAAACGCTGAGTTTTTCAGTCATGTGATGTTTTCTTTTCCTTTATAGGTGATATTCAATCCCCTGTGATTCAGAGGTGACAATAATGTTGATAACATTTTCTTTCTTTCTTTTTTCTATCTTTATCTGATCACTATAAATATTCATGAATGGAGAACTGCTTCCTTTTGAACTGTTAAGACCAAGGAGATGGCCATTGACTCTCAGAGGTCTAAGCCCAGCAGTCAACAAATGAGAGAAGGACACTGAGGTGAACACTGAGCTGCTAGATAATTGAATTTCCCTTAGGGGATGAATAAAGTATTGATCTATCTATTTACCCATCTGTCTGTCTCTATCCGTCTGTGTCTCTCTCCGTCTGATGTTATGTCTTGTGGGTGAAAGGTAAGGAGAAGGATTTCCCATTATAACAATTCCCCCAACAGAGGGGAAATATATGAGTCCCTGAAGGACTCTTAGGAAATCAGACTCTCACTTTCTGATGTCAGACACAAAAGCTCAGACGTCATACATGTTTGGAGCAATATGCAACAAAAGACATGTACTGCGGAAGCAGACCAAGGCTCTGTTTAACACAAGGCTTTGATGTTTGAAGAGATAATGGCTTCAAAGAGGAACACGTCCTAAGTGTTGTCAAAAGAGAGAGAAAAAAATGATGCACCATAAGAATGAGCCAAACATAAACTCAATTAGTTTGCCAAATCTCACAGTGCATCTACCGCATGTATGTGTTTTGCATTCATGGGTTTGTGATCAGCTCAAGAGCTTTCATGACCTCCAGCTTTAATTTCATGGAGTTTGTTCCATGAAGCAAGATGGAAATATTACTGGACAGCCCAGGCTTAATGTATACCAGAAGAAAAACATCAGCACCCTTCTAATGTGACCATCACTGTGACTTACAAAAATAAGGGTGGGCTATTGCTTTACAGTGAGGCTACAAAACATCCAATAAAGTGATGGGTTTATAGTAAGAAGTCATTAATTATACTGGAAATGGAAGTTTAAAGTAAGGTGAATAAATGCTAACACCTTATAAAACCAGGTAATTATGTTGTTGAATTTTAAATGCATTCATAGTGTTGATGTAAGGGCTGCAGCAGTGGAAGGAAAGATAAAAACAGAGCCTTCGAGAGAGAAAAAAAGATCAAGAAAGAGAGAGAGAGAAAAGGATCGAGAAAGAAAGGAGAGGAAGAAGCAAACAAACAGCAAATGAAAACAGATGGAAGTGGAGGAGATGGAATAAAGAGGCAGTGGAGGGAACAGATGCTGATCAGTGCATGAGCTCTTGCAGCTTCTGGAGTCTTGGCTTACTGCTTCCTGCTTCTAACACTGCTGGACCGGCACTTTGTCTCGCAACAGAAGTACAACAAGCACAACAGCATGTGGTGGTCCAGACCAAGCTGCAACCTCCCAGGCTGAAAAGTAAAGCCAACAATTTTAGTGTCGACAATTGCAGTTCCTTGGATTTCCACTAGAGTCTGGCTCCAGAAGTGATGGACTCTGAACAATCCCCTGTTAAAATGTCCAGCTGAGCCTCAGTCACATACATACTCAGATGAGGGGTCTGTTGAGACCATGGTCACTGACTCAGAAACAGAACAATAAGCATCTGTCACTAACGATATGCCTTCTTCCCTTTGCGTCCCCAGGAGTGTTTCTAGGTTCTATTGTATAGTCAAAGTATTGTAGAAAAGATCGTTTAAAAAAAATACAAAAGAAAGAAAGAAAAAAAAAATCTAAAACTACATGTGCCATTCTTTTTAGAAAAATCCACCATTCACAAATTAAATCTATGAAAAAAATAAAGGAACATCAATAATTTACAACTGAACTGAAGATCTTTCATACCCACAGCCATCAGACTTTTTAATTCTTCTGCAAATGGTAGATGAGCTGACAGACAAATGAATTTCCCTTTGGGATGAATAAAGTAATTCTATTCTATTATATTCTATTCTAACTGTAAACACTGTATCATTTAATGTATTTAAAGAGCTAATTAATGCCTTAATGCATTTTTAAGGCATTCTCATCATAATCAACTGCATGGGATTGGATACTGCCCTGCTATGCCAGGATCATGATTGCCTTGGAGCTATTTAGCTTTTGTCTTATGTGAACAGGTGCTGTCATATCTGAGGCTTCGAGCTTGTTAGATGCTGGACAACATTATATTGTAAAAGATCTTATCAGTTATGTGGCAGTGAAATTAATCATATGATGAATATTCTCCATTTTTAGTGATTGTTTGACAAAACCTGAATGGCCCCGCTATTCCAACAACACTGCCATCCTTAACGACAGGTGCTCATTGAGGGTAAATTGTTTAGCTGTAAACAATCATGCACTTGTAATTGCGAAGGAGAATATACAGTGGAGATGTAAACAAACCCGACTACATTATTCAGATGTGAATGGGTAATCAACTATGTGCAGATATGAATAGCATAACAATCCCAAGTCCAATTTTAAAAAAAAACATTAGAATAGAATCACTGTGATCAATGCATGCACTGGAGGGGCATTCCACATGTAGTGTTTCACTTCATGATGATGATTTATTTTCCACCAGCAATGATTGTTTTATTGGTGGACAAGATTCTAAGGGAAGTCAACTGAACGTCAGAGAGAGGATTACAGTAACTCACCAACAACTTATCATTACATCACCCGGCTTTAAGTCATGAAAGAGCAAATATCACTCTGTAGTGAAAAGTGGCTTTAATTGTGTAGTATGGAGTAAGACCAAGAACATGCTGGTACAGTGTCACATGCACAGTATCCCTGCAAAGATAACCTCAATCTGAATACAACACAGTCATGAAAACACAGTTTCATTTATCTGTTTCAGTAGATACATGTGTGACAGTGACACGTTAGTTGTGCTTTCTGTCAAAAATAAATCAGAAATGAATTTATAATGAAAATGGATCTAACATTCCAGTAACCTGCAAACTCTATTCAAAGAGCTGCAGCAGCGTGTTCCTGGAGTAAGAGGCTACGATGGCTCAGCCTTCTCATGACACATTCACCTGTCATCCCATTACATACAGTAGCCTGTGATCTCTTAATTTCATTTGTGTGAAGAGACTGGCCACTCCCCATTGAGAAATGTCTACTTCCTGGTAGCTGTTCAAAACTATTGCATCTGCCTTTATCCAATCAATAAAGTTTGGTCGTGACCTATGCTGGAACCAACCAGGACACAATGAAGCTTCTTCACGCTATAAACAGTGACCATCCCCCACTGCAGTGAAGAGAACAAAGCAAGTGTGTGCTAGATGTCCGTTAGCGCCAGCAGTGTTGCTACAATTGGAACGAATGGCTTCACAAACATCCGTCTCCACCACCATTATGCTTGAACTACAGCTTCAAAGTTGGCACATAACCTCAACATCATTGTTCTCAGTCACTCCCTCTGTTTTCTGATTGGCTGGTAGATTCTCTGCAGGACAAAATCTGAGAAAGCATTTCAATCCCAGGTGGAGTGCTGAAGGGAAAATGAAAATCAAGCAGAAGTACGTAGGTGGGCGAAGCCAGGCTATACATACATATCCCATGTCAATCAGTTTTCATTCACTATTGATGTCCAACAACTTTTATTTAGACCTAATTTAAATGTATGTGTAGTCATTCCTATCAATTATTCAGAAAACTGGTAAGAGACTTATCTTTTACAGTTTATTATACTCTGATAATTGTACTGAAACAAGAAAATTGCTGCAAAGCACTTTCACTTCATTTGACTCACTAACTTTATTGATGTGCGCACAGATCGGGGCACAGGTCCTCTGATGGGGTGTGACTGACTGCCAATGTAAAAATGAGGATTTGATCTTGGCAAGTTGGGGCACACCTCCTCCACAGAGTCTCCAAGGTTCATCAAGCCCTCCTCCCCCCTCTCAATTTATGAGTCCTTCCCCTCATTAAGGCCATTTGCTACAGAGATAATTAAAGAGAGACACACTCTAATGCAAGAGAGCCCACTTGAATCGCTCCATTGATCTTATGGCCTGAGTATTTCCATGGGAGAAAAAAAAATTCTTCCTCCACATCAATACCCAACTGTATGTATATGTGTAGCAGCCTCATGTTGATTAGGAAGATACTGGCGTTTTAAGGGGCACTGCTGGGGGAGACCACTCGGACTCCACACAGAGTGGTAACTCTCCAGGGTGTGGCTTTGGGGTTAAAGTGTATATTTTTATAGGTTGTGTGTATTGCATTAGTGCTTGAGCAGTGCATTAGTCTCATAGGAGATGAGACTACAAGTGCTGACAAACATGTATTGGCAGAACCAGACCTGACCTCAGAGTGTCCATGAGATTTGGCCAAAGCGGCCGTAGGACTGTGTTCGCTGCGCCTCGCCATTGATCCGCAGTCGGACCGTGATGCTCACAATCAATGTCTTACTCTTAGGCACATCAAACTGCCATGAGGTTGTGGAGGGAGGCCAGTCGATACCGCACAAAGCTCCTCCAATGCGTAAACAAAGTTTGTTTATACCGGGGGACTTTTCTCCTTAATCACTTGCTCTTTACGAGGTGTGCTACCGCCATTAAGCGAATTAACGGCGGGAGACTGA
>OMNW01009545.1:0-25740 GCA_900303245.1 Selene dorsalis
AATTTTTGGTTTGGTTGTGAAATCCATGTCAAGCCATATGTTTTTGACTTTGAATTCCAGCAACAGTACACTAGGCAATGAAATGCATGAAACCACGAGTTCTGTATTTTAAACCCTAACTAAATTTGGAGCTGTGTCAATACACCACTACAGTTAAACAAGGCCATCCCTGATATTACATCTGAATTTCAGCGAGCTGGTAATTTTTTCAGTGAATGAATCACAGTGTTTGGGGATCCCAAGCTACAGTGAATGTTCATTTGTATTACTGTTTCCCTTTGGTCTCAGTCGTGATGTGTTTGGTCACGATGCAGTAGTAGATCCTTTGGCAAACAAATGCTCATCAGTGTTTGATGAGTGTAGGGTAGACAGCGGAGGCATTTCTGTGTCAGCGCTGAGCAACATGAGGGTGTAAATTGTTCTGTGATAACTGTGGAAAGATTGGTTTAACTCAGGGAAAATAAGGTCACAAATTTGGTAGTGGAAAAACATTTGATTCTGATCAACTTTGCATAGGCAATAGGCCATTTTAGTAATTAATGTCGTGGTTCAACAATAATATGCCATCCGACCCCAACGCACCCACTCTCTGGCTGCCATGGCAACCTGGCAGAGATTCTCGATGAGCATCTGCTGCTTACAACTATACCTACTGCACACACACACGCAAGCACACACACAAACACACACACATACATACATAGGCACACATAGCAGCAGTCCACCAACCAAACCTGACAGCATTAATTAGCTGGACAGACACCACAAGTAGGGAGAGTAAACATGTAACACATGTAGACAGACAGTTACAGATTGACAGAGTGGAAAAAATAAAGAAAATTGAACAAAAAATAGCATAAACTGCGTTGCATGTCTGTGAACATCCAAATCTTGTGCGCTGGCAGCCAAAGCTGTTCACTATACTGATTTCAGACATTCAAACCCACAGAATTTGGTTTTGTCAATTTAAAACACAGCTATTTCGTAAGCCCACGGTTCAGAAAGTTAAGCTATAGGCTCCCCTCGAGCACCACAACACAGCAACAAGTGTCAATTTGTGTCAGCACAGTGCAGCAGACTCTCTCAGCCAAATAGGATAAGTGCAAAGTAGCAGCCATGTCTCACTTTGTGCATATTTTTTTGAACAGTGAGTGAGGCAGCTGCCAGATAGTTATAATTCAAGTTTGACAGTGGTGGCAGACTTATAGTTTTGGAGGGAAAGTGCAGCATTGTTAGGATTTATGAGAGAAAAATCACCAATTGATATATGGTAGAAAGTGATTCACCAGTGTACATAAAGCATTGTTAAGTGGCAGCACATCTGCTGTTCTGACCCTCCAAGAGAAATATGATTGTAAAAATAGAATAAATCCTGTTGATGATGCACTTATCACTTCAGTTATGCCTACACAATAAGGCTGTCATATCTTATGTTAGAGCTTATTATCTGGCACATGTGAACTCTGGTCTGGATTTGTTTGTACTTTTTCTGCTTATGCTTGAAAAAAAAACACGATATGTTTCTGTGCCAGTAATGTTGGACAATCATGTTTCTTGCAACTTTTTGTTTTCAGGATGCAGGTACTAATCTCAGTGATGCTGTGGTACTTTGACATTTAGGATTTCTGCGTGTTCACTGCCTTAATGAGAGTTTGATGGAGGTGCTGGGATGGGACATGCTAGCTTGGTGAAGAGGTTTGCATAGGGGCTAGCTGATCAGATGCTCTCAAAAGAGGAGAAATATGACTTAGCCATCACACATCTTGCTTGTGATTTTTTTTGTGGCTACTCAGATTCAACCTGGACAAAGCTTAGACAAATCATATAAGTGAACAAGAATGACCACCGCACACTGATCAAAATCTTACTGTGATTTATTTGCGCTTTGCGTGTAGTGGCGAAATACGTTGTTCATTCTTCTTCACTTATTTCATATGCCCCTGCTACCGACCAGCACCTACCTGACTACCTGTGGCTGTGCAAGGAGATTTGTTTCACTTCACTTAGACAAGTCATATGTAATTTTACACAATTTTAGTGGAAAGTATCAACCCCTCTAGAAAAATCACACCTTATCTGTCACCAGCCTCAGCCAAACAAGAGGTCAAAGTTCACCATGACAACAGCAAAATTCATTAAGCCAAATGTCAGAACTGTCTCTCAGACAGACATTGTGGCGCTAACTCTCGGTGTATGTGTGCGACACTGAGAGAGAAAGCAAGAGAGAGAAAGATACAGAGAGAGAGATGTAAGGCCATGTGTGTAGCCAACTGTGTAATTATGTGAGTGATCAGAGCACATTACATGCCCATCATTCGACAACACGCACACACGCAGCAGAACAACCCATGGCTGCTTACCTTGGCAGCAGGTTCACCTTTACTCATCTATTGATGCCACACTTCGTTATCCTTTCTCTATTTTTCCTGACACCCTCGTTGTTTCCTGCTTTTCTTCTCTCACATCATTGATCCATTCATCAATCTATCAATCTATCAATCTATCTATCTATCTATCTATCTATCTATCTATCTATCTATCTATCTATCTATCTATCTTATTCTTAATTGATCACAGACCAACTCTTTCCTTCTTTTGCCCTTCTTTCCTCCATTTGATTTTTTGTCTCTGCTTTTTGCAATTTATTCAAACATCATTGAAATTCAATGACCCAAGAACCTGGAAAAAGGAAAATACAACAGGTAATTTCTGACAAAGGCAAACACTCCCACTCAAACAAAATAGCAACATTAATAAAAGGATGTGGAAAGTTTCAACAAAATGAGCAGTTAATGCTTCATCTTCAAAAATATAAATCATGTGGAATTGAGCATTTTAACCACACAGTCGCTATATTTCCCATACACTCAAACACTGACATATTTTTTTTTAAACAGTGGTTCAAAAGGAGTGCTCTAACCTATAAAAATATCCTCACTACCTCAAACACCTGTAAAACTAATATAAGTCCCACAGTACACATTTCCCTATTTTGTCACACTCGCCCACACACACTTTATTCAGGCTGGCTTAGGCATACAGAGTGTATTTCAGGTTTTAGCAACTTTGTTGATTTCCCTTAGGCTTCAAACAACAGATGCCCAATTTGATATGTGATGGGGGGGGGCAGAAACAAATCTGTCAAGGCACAAGAAAGATAATGATACAGACCAAAAAGTTACCAATAGAAAGAGACAACTCGGCAGGAGGGGAAGGAACAGAAAGACGGAAGGTAAGAAGAGAAGAGATTACTGTTGTTACTCTTCTATTTTTCAGATATAGCTAAAAGTCATGTTCAGACAGTCTTTTCTATTCTTTCTCATTCATTCAGGACTGATTCACTGAAGCAAACTATAGCTCCTAGAAGGTCACAGTGAGAAAAAGAGGGGAGCACAAGGCAGAGAAAGCGGTCGAAACTAACAAAAAGCTCTGGCCTAATGGAGAAAAATGACAGTTCAAATCTGTTATAATGAATACTGTAATATTTCTTTTTTACATGACAGTTTCATTTTTAGCATGCTAACTTCAGCAATACGTATTGACCTTCAGGGCCTGTTCAAACTCACTCCATCAGTTTGTCAACAACAAAATGTCCTCCTTGAAAAATGTGTCAAAAGCAATGGAGAAGAATTGTTTTATAGCAGGGGAAAATGCACCATGTAGACTTGTTGAAAAAACATCAAGAAGAAACAGCCGTGGTTTGAGATTTTTGTGTTAAGTCAAGTCCACCAGGGACCTATAGTAGATCCACAAAGTAGTCAGACCACTTCACTTTTTGCACTCTTTACTGAGTATGTACACTTTATTTCAAGTGGATAAAATTGTCATTTTTACCCAGGGCAAGATCAGGGCAAGAATATAAAACTTTTTAAAGCACCATGTTCCCAGGAGCACAGTGGCCTAAATAACTGTAAAATGTAAGAAATTTGGAACTTCTTCCTAAAGTTGGTCGACTGGCTAATCTGACTAACCATGCAAGAAGTGCCTGAGTCAGAGAGGCGTCCAAGAACTTAACAGACACTCCAAGTGAGTTTCAAGTTGTCTGCTGAGATGGAAGAACCTGACGGAAAAGAGGACCAAATCGATAGCACTTCATCAACAAGGCCTTCATGTTGTAGAGGTGAGACAGAAGCTTCTTTGAGTGAAAGGCATAACAGCCAGCTCGATGTTTGCTAAATACCATTTAAAGGACTCTGAGAGCGTGAGGGGAAAGGATTCTCTGGTCTGATGAGACAAATGTTGAACCCTTTGGGAGGAACTCCAAAATGTGTCTGGCAGACACCAGGAACTGTTCCTGACACCATCACTCTAGTAATGCCTGCTGGCAGCAGCATCATGACGGGTTGGGGCTTCAGGACAAGTCTCTGACTGTCCTTTAGTGACTCAGCCAAAACCACCAAAACACTTAGCCCCTACAGATAGAACATCTGTTGAGAGACCTGACAATGTCTTAATTTATTGCAGCCAAGCCTTCAACTCTTGGCTACAATAAATTAAGATGTACTTGATACTTTGGTAACTAATTTTCTACATTTAGAGTTAAATCTACAACAAATGCATATGATGAAATGCAGTGACGTAGCTAACACACTGAAAAATGTCCCATTTGAATTGTTTTCATCATTCAACAAATTCTCTTTCAATTTACAGAAATCTGAAGTAGATAAAGACAGACTGTGGGATTTTAGGGAGGCAGAAGACAACTGGTAATCAGCTAAGGCTTAGACAAAGACAAAGGAGCAAGAAAAACATAAAAGATAGAAGGAAAAATAAACACTGTGATTTCACTAATGGAAAGAAAATGACGATGTTCCAATAAATGGCCATTTTCTTCAGAAGACACCACATAATATTGTGGGCTGAGGTTTTTCATTAGCATGTCTTCAGTGGCAAATGAAAAACAAACCCCCTGTGCCTTAACTACTAAGGAATAAGTGGAAACATTTCATATGTCTTGTTGTGCACAGAAAGTGTGGTATTACACTTCCAATGAATGAGCACAAATCCCAAGGACGGCTCACAGTGAAATGCCACTGCTAACACGGCTCTGACCCCAAAACTGAATGTATTTCAGTAAAAAGCTGAAAAGCTGAATAGCGATACAAGGGTATTTCAATTTTGTTTTGCACTTTCATTCACTGTTTGTCACAGTATTACATGGTTGTTTTGCAGGAGGGTATGAAAGCTTTCTATGAATTTCCATGAAGAGTTCAAAATGCATTTGAATATGTGATTTAATTATGTTATGACTTGCATGTTAAATGAATAAACAAATAGCACACACTTCCATTTGTACTTGCACTTGAACTCATCTATACTCCATCAACAAACGTACTGAGAAAAATAAATAAAAGAAAGAAATCAGGAGAAGTTAAAGAGATGAAGAGGGAGATGAAAATGAAAAGAACTTCAGATGGAGGGATGACATGGGCAGAGAATGAAACAGAAGGTGGACACAAGGGAAGAAAGATTGGTGAGTGCCGATGACAGACATTATTTCTCTCCACCTGGGTTCTGACGCACTCAGCTGTGACAACACATATACAGAACAGCAGACACATACATATACATTGTTTGCTTCAAGAATTTTCTGTTGAGGTGTGGTATCTTAATATCGAGGGCCTTTCAACACATTCTCTACTCTTGTGAGATTCTGACTGAAAAAACTTCAGTAGCAAAAGTATAGACAACAAACAGAGGTCAACATAGACAGGGAAGTCGAGCAGTGGGAATTTGGGCACACCTCCTTCTAATGAAGCAAAAGATGAGAAAACGTAGAGGTAAAAACTCAAGCAAGACTGAAAGTATAGATTTTAGATATATAGACTTTACTGTTAGACCAACACGTTTCAGCATGTGGCCTTCATCACAGACCCTGAAAACAGACCATGCAAGCACCACACAATGAGACTTAGGAGAGAAAGAGCAGGAGTGTTAGGATACACATCAAAGTCCACAGAGATAGGGCAGGACTGAGAAAAAAGAGAGATAGAGTGACAAAGATGTGTTCCCAAGGGGAGAGATGGAAATTACTGAAGTAAGGGGAGAAAGGAGTCTGAAAAAGCAGACTTTAAGGTTGGATACGGGTGTGGTTTTGGACAGGTCGTGAAAGAAGAGCAATAATGTCTGAGGTGAAGCAGAGAGTTGAGCAGTACAGACAGAAACAGAACAGAGAGAGGGAGCAGCAGAGGAATAATGGCAGGCGGAAAGAGTTAGGGAGAGATACAGACGTTGTATATTCTGCCTTTTCCTCCTGGTCTGGCCTCATCACTTTTTATTGCTTCACACATAAAAGTGTCATCTCCCATATTCAGCAAACAGACATTGTAATAAACGGACACCTGCTGAGGTAATACACCACCAATCTAACATTACTCTTCTCTCCCTATCTTTTATTTCTGCTTTATCTTCATCACCACGGTGGCCTTCTGGTCTCTCCTTACTTGATCCTCTCTCTCTCTCTCTCTCTCTCTCTCTCTCTCTTTCTCTTTGCCTTTGCTTTTCCAACCTTCTCTCTCTCATTTTTCCTCTCTCAGTGCTCCCTCACTTTCTGACTTTCTACATCCAAAGGTCTCCATTCCACGTCATTTAACAGACTTTCAAAGGCAGCATCCCAGTCCCAGACTGTAAGGTGAGTTTGAAATTAAGTTGTGTAATTATCTGGCAAAGCCTTTCAATTTCCATTCAGCCAAATGAATCAACAGCTAACGGAGCCAGTAAGATCTTAATGTGATACTCCTCGTTCCATATGTACACTGACAAAGTTATTGGTGATTGGACAGGACACAAGATATTATTACAGACATTAGAGACTTCGACATGAGACTATTATACCCACATCATGGCACCTAAAGAGCACTGACTCACCCTCACTGAGAAAAAAATTAACATAACATGCATGGTATATATTCTATAGATTCAATGGGATACATCTATTGTATATATTTAAAAATGATTGTTTTACTTCCGTATGGTAAAAATACTATAATTGAAAAACTATCTGACTTTTAATATCAAGTTCAATTTAAACCAACTCACACACCAGCAGCATTTGACACAGTATAATCTCTAAATCCAACTCGCCACTTTCAGTATTTGTACAAACACACCCACCACACACTCTTGTCTGCACGCATGCAAACACACACAGCCATTAACGGACAATATTGTGTAACCTAATGATGGGCCAGTGGCTTAGAAGCAGCCGTTGGAGATATTCCCTGCTTTACACGATGGCAATAATTATACTGGTTGGACCTACACACACACACACACATGCATGCACACACATGCACAGACACACAGACACAAACCACCCTGTCTGTTTGACAGCAGGGATTAGCAAGGAGAGGTGCAACTAATGCCCAGTAACGAGACATCCAGCTTATCACCCACAGAATCGTGTGCGTGCAGGCGTGCGTGCATGTGTGTCTGTGTCTGTGTGCGCATCAGAGGGAAAACGAGAGAGTACCAAACGGATCTGCAGTAAATTAACTGCACGTTATTCTGGACTTTAATGAGTCTCCCACATCTTATTGGTGCCACATATCTTAACCAGTTTTTTCCTGTTATTCTTGCTCTCCAATTCTCTCAGCCTGTTTCCCAAATTCTAATTAAAAAGTGCTTTATTTGCACAAATTGTTAGTAGTAATTGTTGCAAATAGACATTACATGTACAAAGACAGATATACTGGTGTACCTAGTAATAAATCAAACAGCAAAAAGTCAAATGGAAAATGTACACAGATACTTACAGGGAGGAATATGGATCAAATCTTTTTTGATATAAACTCATGAAGATACTATGAATGCATCCATGTACACAGTGTACTCACTATAAATATGGATTTAGAAGGATATCATTAGACAGATGTTTCTGTCTGAACTGATAGGGGGATGACGTAATCTGCAGATATTTGTGGTTTCGTCTGCATTACTAACCACAGAGCTCTGATCTGCTCCTCACAGCTTAGCTCTTTTGGTATGTTTCCAGCCAACCATAGGAAGTCTTTTTCTCTGATCTGTTTATATGCTGAGCAGAAGAGCAAAATGCTGCATGTCCTCTGTGTATCCCAATTAATGCCGTTAGCTTACTTTGTTCTCATGGGCATGTTTTTTTTCCTGTGATAGCAAAAATCTATGGTAAAACTGTGCTTGTGGTGTGCATGCTTAAAGGTTCCTTAAGTAGTAATCAGAAGACCCTGGTTATTTATTTAAAAAAAAACAAAAAAACAGTGGCTGTTAGATGCACTTCAGTCATGGTGTTGCTCACACTCTGTACACAGGGCACAAGTGAGGATATTCGGCGTCAGCAAAAACAATGACATTGATGGTCAGACTGAGAAAGAAACCGAGCGCTAGTATGTGGTGCTCAGATTGTGCCGGAGAGGACTGGTGTGATTCCATCACCACCAGACCAAGAAATGTTGTCTAGCATTGTTTTTCCTGTACACAATGTAATCCCACCTCACCTCGATTGCTTCATCTTTCTGAACAGATTAATTAAGAATTTAATGACACTCTTTTCATTTGCAATGGCAACCAATGGATTCCAGCTTGTCTTGGCTGTAACCTGAACATGTCTTTATAAAAAGGGTTGAGGTGAAAATATATACGTTTTATGTCCATTCATTAATACACTGATCCATTCACTGTAGGTTTTTCTTTAGTCCCTTTATTCCATATCTCAGGAGAGCAGCTGCCTCTTAGGACCATACTGAACAGCTTGAGGACGTCTTCTCTAAGTCTGGGGCTCCTGTGTTTTAGCATCTCTGTTCTAATGACATCTAGTCCACTGGGTTTTCTTCTTTTCAGAGATTTAAAAGCTTTATATGTGCTCTGACGGACTAATTGTAGTCTCTCGATGCTGATTTCTGTCCTAATATTCAGTTTCTGTTCCTTCATTTGTTGGCGGGTTTGGGTGTAGGTCAGTTATGCTTTTGAGACAAATTTTTGATGCCTTGATATTTTTTCATATTAAAAGAGCAGCTTGTTATTATCTCTAGTGTTGCCCAGGATGTTGTACTTTTAGTTTAATGTTACAGCACCCTTAGGTGCTATCTTTTATTTAAACACTTCTGGTCTAAACACCTTTCTTTCAGCTCTGTATTCCTTGTTATTTTCTCCCTTTGATGACCGTTTGCTATGGCTTTCTCCCAACAGTATTTTATTGTGGCAGGAGCTAGGTTTACACTATCGGTGTGCTACTTGAATCTGGGGCGTTTAAGAAGCTGAAGATCATTCATGTTGAGAGTTTGCAGAGCAGATTCATACTCTGTAGTACACACAGTTCAATATCATGAGTTACATTGTGGTCGCATGGCATAATTTGGGTTGTGATGGGTAGATACATAGATATGCTGCCTTGTATGTGAATGTCACCACCTGGAATAATCTTCTTCACTCCGTGTTCCATCCCAAATTTTCCGATCTATGAAAAATGAACCTATTCAGTGAAATGAAACTGTCTCCATTATTATAAAGTGATGCAGATGGAGGCATGTTTATAGTACCCAAGTGAACAATCCTTATCAAACTTTCTCTCTCACATGCTCTCTCACTCTGTCTGTCTTTCTATAATTTTCCCGCTCTGTTTCCTATGTTGCTATGGTAACAAGCTGTGCGCGGGGGCTGTGATGCAGCACACATCACACCCGTCTCACTGAGTTCACCGGAAGAAAAGGAAAACGAGAGGAGACAGAGACAAATGGGTGACGAGTTTTGGGTGTGTGTGTGTGTGTGTGTGTGTGTGCGCGCGCACGTGTGTATGTGTTAGCTGTTGAACAAATCTTTACAATTTGTAATAAATATGTCGACGCTGAGTAGCTGTTAAAAAGATAGATTCAATAAGTTGCATAGAATTGAGAATTGAGAGTGCTATATCCCTGAAGCTCTAACATTAGGATCTGTGATCAGTTTGAAACGACTCCAAACATAGTTTAAACACTTTGCTGCAGCGTAATTTAGTTATTGCTTGGGTAGAGGTTAAACCTGATGACCAAAAGCTTTCTTGAAGTACAAATAATTACATATCGAAGCCAATTAAGTAATCTAACAGCAGGTAATTACCCTGAGTGCTTGTGACATCCTAAATACAAATCTTACAGGTACTAAGGAGTCTGGTTACAAATGAAAGGTGACCACTAAAGGAAAATCTGTGACTCATTGGAATACAATACAAAAGTGGCATATCATTTAGCAAAACAGCCCCTAGTCTCCTCCATGAACAGCCTCCTAGCAGACACCAGAGTCACTCAGTAACAGTGAAGTAGACCTTAATTTATCATCATGCAGTGGTGAGAGAAAAATCTAACTACCAATCCAATGTCAGATACAGTCTCCTACAGCTCATCCATCAGTGTCCAACAACTTTCTCTAAAAGATTTTAATCAGCAGAAATCAACCTCTGTCTCACTTTCCACTCTACACTGGCAGACTAGAGAAAGAAATAATGAGAAAAATGACATGGTATCATTGCTTGCTTGTTCCTAAAAAAAAAAGGGTATGACCCAAAAGGCCAACAGGCTTTTGGCTGGACAGCTCGTCATCGTGCTCAAAGTACAACTGAAAAGACAGCTGCTTGAGAAGCCACCTAACCGCATGTCATGATAATCTACAAGCCCATACAAAAATAAAACAGTTTTGAGTCATATCTGCTGTAAAAATGTGTCATTACATGCTTAGTTTGACTTGCGTGTGATTCCATAATGTGTGTTTGGGTTTACATGATTATGCCCAATATCTCACTCATGATCATACTATGCTTTCGGTACAGGTTAATATAGTACACAAAACTCTATGTTTTGCATTTTATGTACAATATTTGCATGAGTAGAGGCTATTATGGGTCAGATGAATGTTTAAATATTGTTCTGCCAAAAACATCCACCTCTTCAGGTTTTGTCTGCACAAATGATGTGGTTCATAAAAGACTTACTCAATTTGTACTAAATCAGTGTCATTTCAGAAAAAGTTGTCCCATTTCCTCAATTCATTCCCGAGAACGTGAGCCGAGGTAACCCATTTCAGTTAATATTTCACTTTATTTGATGACCTATTTTTTTCTGTTACCTATTAACACATTAGACAATTGAACAAATTGCCTGTGGTAATACATCAATGCAAGCACCTGTTTTATTTGACATGTCGGAAAGAGCTGACTTCCTAAAAACTGAGAAATGTGACAAAGGAGAACAGTTATTGAAATGCTGAGGATTAGTCATATTGTGTCTCTCAGCTCGTGTCATGTAATCCTGTTTCTTCAACTGCTCCCTTTTTCTGTGCTGGTCACACGAGAGCAGGAAACAATTTAAAAATACTGTATCTGACAAAACACTACACAGCGTCACTTGCTCCATATTCCCATCTTTTGTTTCACTAGAGGTCTGCTATTTCTCAGAGGCATCACACTTCATATTTCTCTTAATTACCTTTGCCTGGTTCAGAGTCTGAGCTAAATTAAGGGCCAATTCATTTCCTGTCCGGGCACTTCGGGAGACAGCAGGGCAATTCTTTACAGATATCTTTTCAAATGTGTGATGGATGAAATACAAGCGTTTCACTTGGAGAAAGAAAGAAGCTGAAGAGGTGCTCACAGTTGTGGAAATAGAGCAGAGAGATACAGAGAGTTAAGTGTAGAAATGCAGTCAGAAGGAATGAAGAGAATTTGTGTCCTTGTGGGATCTTGATACCAGTGTCAGAAAAAAAAGTTTAATTAATGTTGAAAATGAAACAGAAAAGCAAAGGGGAAACCCTTTAGATTCCTGTGTGGATCACTATAACATTGACTATGAAAAAAGATTTTTTTTTTTTTTTTGCTTCGGCATGTGCGCATGGGTGTGTATTTCAGCATGCTGAGCCCTTGGGCTGACGTAACAGTCAGTTTAATCCCTCGGCATAAATCTCAGAAAACGAGCAGCAAAATGCCGAGCTGAGAGCTCACAGCAGACTAAACGCATAAACAACGGAGTTTGTTGTTGCAACACATAGACCCATAAAGGCACATTCAAAATCGCAGAAGGACCAATACACAGTGTAGCCGGACAACAGTCCTTCTACCTCCGTTTCCTACTGTTACTGTCCTTCTGTCTCTTCCTCTGCTCGTCTGTCTCTCTGTTTCCACCTCCTATCCTCTCTAATTCCCAGCACTTTTCCCATTGGAGTGCTGTAAGAGGATAAGGTCATTCCCTGGGAGAGCAATAAGAGGATGAATATGTGTGTGTAGGTGTGTTCATGTGTATGCACATGTCTTAGTGTGTGTGTATACATGCATACACATGCATTTTTATGTTGCGCATGTTGGTCAGCAATGAGAAACTGAATACAGGTATGTTTACATGTATTGTGCGTGTGCATGTCTACATTCCCACTGGTCTCCTCTATGGAAAACCTCTTAATTCTCTGAGAGTTGGAATACCATTAAAAATTCCTATGTGTTCTTCTTTTGTTCTTGAATCTCTATGTGTTCCTCCCCTCTTACTGCACAGCGATCACTAGTAGTCATTAATCAGCCTCTCTCTCAGTGGGAACAAAGACAAGAAAGATGAAGGGGATGTGCCGCAGCAGAACTGCCTAATGATTTGATTTTTGGACTTTATTTTTTCAAGCAGCCACTCATGCTGATGTAATAAAAAAGGATGGCTCATATGGGACCAGTAGGAATTTCTCTCACTAGGTTTTTGAAGGTCATATGATTGATGCAAATTCAAACTTAGGAACTATATTATTCTTTAAATGTTGAATTTAAACCAGAAATACTGTAAAACTTAAGTGTGTAAGCAACACTACAGAATGTCACTTCCTTGGACTTTAAACAGTTAAAGCCATGGCTTTACCAAACCTTTTCAACCACCAAGAAAAATCAACAGTTTTTTCTGAGGTCATTACTACACAGATTTGTTTAAAAATATATAATTTTGAAAGAGCATCACACCATAGGAAACTGCAATTCTTGGCCAGCTATCAATGATGTAACCTTAACATCTGCTCCAATGGTGTGATTAGATCATTCAATCAGTCAGTAATACTCATATTTATAGGACTGGCCCGGCTGTTGCCCAAAAAGCTCCTGCTTAATGAATATCTGTTCTAAGTATAGCTACAAGACAAATAAGCAGATGAAAATATAAGGGTCCAAAACAGGAAATTTAAACTGTCAGTGGTCCATCATTTGTCATTTTGTCCTCTGTATCCCAGTGTTAGTGAAGTATAATTCTGTTGCTATACATAACCTACTCCCAGTATGCCATGTACTATTGGTACAAGGTCAATGCAGCTTTAAATTTACCTCATGGCTTGGTTTATATACTCCTATTTCAAGATCTCATTAAAAGAATTCACAGCTAAAATTCAACTGCAGGCACTTACTAAGGGGGAATGGAACATCTTACACAACACCATTTAAAGCAACACTAGTTTCTCGAACTTAAAATAATATTTCTAAGCTCATTCAAGTGGTAGAAAAACGTTTAATAGGATGAATTGAGCTGCTGCTGCACTGCACTATGTAACTTTCCTGTGCGAGTAGCAACACAGCCCCCCCCCTCTCCCATCTGCCGTGAAGGTGAAGCGTGCGACCAGCTTCACAAGCATCCCGAGGAGGCACAGTACGTGAATTTGTTGACGGAGCCGGTGCCGAAGGAAAGCAAAGAGGGTGGGTGAGAGAGGAGGTGAAGGAAAAAAAGCGAGAAAGTGATCAAACACGAACCTAGATGGTGTTTTGTATGTCGCTGGAGCTCTGGAGGGGAGGCTGACCCAGCACAGGGATCTTATGTGCGGGTGAGAGGAGCAGGGACACTGGGCTTGAGCTTGATGTTGAACTGTAACTCTGACTAGGGGAGTGAGATTCTGGTGGGGAGTTGTAAAATTCTACAACACCGCTCCGATATTTAGGCCGTCCGTGTGCGGAAACTACATTGTGTTGCTTTAAGCTCAGAAATCAGAAAATCATTTTTACATACATATGAAACAGGAAAATGCTGTGTATAACAACAGGTGCTCGTGTTATACAGCAACTACATGAACACAAACCAACTTTAGAATGAAAAATTCTGATGCTGTACCTTCAAACACAAACAAATAAATATGCATGTGTCATCCTCTAAGTTAAAAAAAAAAAAAAAACCTGTAATTCACTCATCTTACCCATTAAAGCAGTTAGTGAAACTGGGGGAGGTTTATTGTGAGGAGGATACAAACTCTCTCTGTGTTCATTGCAGTTTTTGATCTCTATTTAGATGTTTTGTTGAGTCTGTTTCTCTTTACTAAGGAAAAAATATGGTGCCAAATCTACAGCAATGAATTATTGAATTAGTTTTTTCTTGTCATCCTGTATTAGACAAAAGTTAAGTAAGGTATATGATTGTAAACATTTCTTTGAAAGGACTCACAGCAACAGGGAAATTCTTAATTCTTTCTAATGAACTTCTAATGAACTGACATCAGAAAGAAAACTGTGGAAAAAGTAGAGGCACAGGTAAAAAGTAATGTGACAACAAAAGACGGATATAGAGAGAGAGGCCATGACAGAGAGACAGAGAAAGAGTGAAGGACCTGCAAATTGAATAAAGAATTCTTTGATATTGGGTAGTTTCAGTTCAGCAGGCTTTTGATCGGCTGTCTTGGAGGACTTCACCCAAACTGACAAGACAAAATGAAAGTCAAGGTAGAGTTTCATTGGGGGATTAAAATGTGAAGACATAAACCTGGTATCAGTTCTTTGATATGTGCCTGATTCTTCTGACACCAAAGAAAAAACTGATCCAAGGCACTTTGCTTCATGTGTTCCTTCCTTTATTAAAAGCACATGAGGGCTTGATGTTGTACAACAAAAGAATGTCAAAAACAATAATAAAAATCATATTTTCTTTGGGTGTTGGTTCTTTTTTACTTCACATTTGTGTATTTGTCAAATATTTGATTTTGATTGCCTTTCATAAACCCAAATAGACATCAGTCCTAGACCACTGTCAGTTCAACCATGAGGTAACACAACTAGAAGATTGGTGATAAATTAATGGAAAAACTGAGTAAAAGGGTCGAAAAACATAAAAAATATAATAAATCATATAAATATGTCGCAGCTTCTACACCAGGTGTACTGCATGTTACATTTTAGCAATTAATATCCATTCATGCTCTGTGGCATCATGTATAAAAATGCTGAGCAAGCCTGGGTGATTCTGATTTTGAAACAAGAGGAAAAGATCCGAGTGACTTTGGAAGATGGTTCATTGTTGGAGCATGAATGGCAGGAGCTTCAGTCACAAAGAGCGCTGGCTGGCGTTTCAGTCGGAAGAGTAACTGAAGTGACACCTGCATTTAGATCTATGGGACAGACATCAGTAAACAGGACCAGACAGTTGATGACTGTGATGCTCGTGCATTACTGTGATATGTAGGAAAAACATAAAAGAAACTCTGGTGACCAACAAAAAGTCAAGCTGTTCTAGCAGCACCTAAGACTCTAGGTTTTCCGAAGAGGGCCAAGTGAAAGTTATTTGAGTCATTAGCACAGCTTTCCACTTTTACACTTCTAAGCCCAAGTTGAACACACTTCCACGGTTTACTCACATTTTAGCAACAGTGTCAGGAATGTGCAATATGTGGGTGCATGCATGTACGGTATGTGCATGCTTAATAACATGTACTAATACACATGCAAAACAAATTTCTCCCACTCCCGCCTCGTTTTCATCCATCAGTCATTACATATTTCTGTACTTAATTACCAGCAGCCTTTCATTACAAAGCTATGAAAAGAAAGAGAAAAATTAATTTCCACCATTTAAACAATTAAATGCTATTAAACAGCTCTTATTCGAACAGTAAATTAACATGATAATAACAAACAGCTCTATATCCACACACTGGGACTGGAACAGACTAGTCTCAGCACCTCTGTGTATTTCAACGCGTGTCTGTTTAACAGTGTTTTTGCAAGTGCAGATACATCACAAATGCAGCAGTCAAGAGAAAATTATGCTCCAACTGTGAGCTATTTACTTTTCATATCTGATAAGAAATATTTTATTACTATGATATATGAATGCCCCACACACACATTTACACTAAACATGTCTTCTCTTCCCCAAATTGCTAATCTCTCCTCTTTTCACTCATCTTCTCCCTTCTTTTCCATTCCTCTCTTTTCTGCATTCTCCTTCTCCTCTTCACACAGTTCCCCTCTTCTTCCCCCACCGAGTCTTTTATCTCCTCTCACTCACTGCAGGTGTACAATCCACTAAAATCAATTTAAAGATGGGCTGATCTGAGACATCTTGGGCCACTCACATATTTTAGCATGACAATAGCATTTAATCTGTTTCTTTCAAATTTGTCTTGATGTAAAACCACAAGGAAGTGGAGTCTTAAAGAGACAGCTGTGGTGTAAAGTGGGACACTGCAGGGGTTTGACCTCTGTTAAACGATCAGTTCAGGGTCTCTGTTCTCATACATCACACTCTTACACTCTGACAGGAAGCAAGCAGCTGGATTCACAGAGAGTGAGAGACAATGAGATATAGTCACAAGTCAAAGGGGAAAAGAGGGTAGAGGAACAGACTGAAAGGGAAAAAGAGTGACAAGAGCTGGAAGGACAGAGGGGTCATACAAAAGCAGCACAGATATTTACAGGTTCTCATATTAAATTTCACTGAAATGTCCATTAATAATAAGCCTTTCTTCCAACAGCGCTGAATGTAGTGAATGGCACTCTCAATGGTACCGTTTAGCTACAGAAAAACCCGGCATGCAGTTTTGTTCACTGATAGTCACACGCTCATATATAGAAGCACCCACGCATGCACACATGCGCATGCGCTACATATCACCCCAGCTGCTATGCTCGAGTCATCCAAATATGGTAGGGGATATTTCCATGGCAACAGCAGGAAGAAGGGGTGCAGACTTGTGCGGGATGATCTCCAGAGAGAGGCTGCTTTTTGACTTTTGATTCAAACTATTCTCTTTCAATTCATTCAACAGTATACTGACAACACAGACACAAAAAATCTACTTCCTATAAAAGCTACCACAAACAATTCACCCTTGGTGACATATTAGCTGCCATGGCAATGCAACAACACACTCTTATCTAGTTATAGATTTTGTCTTTGTAATTTCTAGCCAATAGTTGGCTGGTTTTGTTTTTTAACTAATGTCACAGGAACATTTAAGGTACTGAGAAGGTTTTCCTGTAATCTGTTGTGAAACGGCTACAAATGACAAAATGTGGGCATTTATAAATAGCACTGATGAAGCGGATGTACAGTAACAGGTAGGGTGCTTGAGAGGGTAACATATCTCAAGCTGTAATGACTGACCATAAAATATAGTGATGTTGTTTCCATGAAGTCAACCTGATAATAAGTCATAGCTATTACCACTGGCGGCTCTGCATGGTCTGGGCCAAGATTTGTTGCAAGGAGGTACAGTGCATCTGTGTATTTTGTGAGCATGTGTGTTTGTGTATTTAATTCTAGCTAGAAAACGTATACCATGGAAATTAGATTTATGCAAATTAGATTCTTATGTATGGCTGCAAATTATGGGAGAAGGTAATGTAACATGAGGTGGCTGAAACATATTTATATGTGCCCCATCACAGTCTCGTTTGGATCTGAGTACGGAGGTGTTTTGCTTGAAGAGAGACAAAAGAGGTAGATTAAGAGAAAAACTAATGACATGAGAGTCTGTGCGTTTGTGCGTATGTGTAAGTGCAGGGTGTGTTTGTGTGTCCCATGAGGCTACAGATATTTATCTCGGCCCATCTATTCATTAATGGGTCTGTAGCCTGCTGGCACCATGAGGAATTATAGGACAGAGGCAATCGATACATTCAGGCTCCAAATCCCAACTGTGTGTGTGTGTATGTGTGTGAGTGACATAGTTTTCTTGTGATGTGGTAGTTAGCCTGAGGAACTAATGTGGGTTTTTAGGATTATTTCTAGAAGAACACCATAAAAAATCTAAAACCAGAAAAGCACTAAAGCTAAGTGACTGCTGCAGCTTTTTAAAGAGTTTTAAAATAGCCTCCTCCTCCTTCACTACACTACTTAATATTGGGTTTATATGTTACATTAATGTAACGTACCATTATGTGAATGTTATCATCAGTGTTGTCAACCATGGGTCAATATGCATCAATTGTAACTCTTAGAAAAACATATTTCCTGATTAAAGTTTACGAGTCAATCAGTCCATTAGAATTTGAATGTTGCTTCAATCTTTACATAATAGGCACATAACAATGAACAGTGCAGGTCAACATGATATTTACCTACTGTACAGCATGTGTTTATCAGGAGCGGGGCAGTAAAGGCATATCAGAGAGCACCAATTAGGAATTATAGCAGAAGGGGGTTTGACCAACTCAAAGAAACTAGAAACTTCCAGGCAAGAGAGCGTAAATGTCCCCATCTGAAATCTATCAAAGCCCATGGTTATCTGCCCCAGGTAACTGAATAATGTGCTTCATCATCATTTGTGAGCTCTTGTGGTAATGTAATTAACCTGGCGTTAAACGAATGTAGGCTCAACTGGACTGATAAGAAGTTTCTTTCACAGACCACCAGTGAAGAGGGCACCCACCCGTGACCATCTCCAATTTAAAACTACGGTTCATTTATGATACCGGCACTCATGAGGGTTGATATTCAATTAACCAAATTTAATCGAAACAGACTGGCCTGAGACAGAGGAATACAGGATGTGCAGTAAAAACACATTTTAACAAGCTATTAAGTTCTGGATTCAGCCTTTCTCTGAAAGAAATGGAAATATAAATGGTGTGAAAGCTTTAGTTGATTGAAATGGCGTTTCGCCCTGTAAGAGAAATTTTAATGTGACAAGTGACCATGCAGACATGAGAGAGGCTGATGGTGGGATCATTTCAAAAACTGTTGGAACAAGTTCATTTGATCTGGCAGTTGCATCAGCTAACATTCACAGATTGAACACCATGTAACATTATATTTCTTTGAAGTTGTTAAAATCAAAACAATTTCAGCTGTAAGCAGCTGGAACAAACAGCACTGGCTGTTGCTAAATTTCAGAACCATGCATGTGTCCCATAGCTGGTCTTTTCGTCTTCTTTTTTTATTGGTTTATTTCTTTTAATCTTTTAAGTATTTTCTCTACTTTTCCATTTTATTTGGGAAGTACTAATTCCCTGCAGCCTCCACTATTTTAACTGTCCTTGGGAGGAGTTCGACAGACGTATTATTCATGAGTTGTCAGATCAAGTCTGAAGAATGATGTATCGCAGAGTCAAATATACAGAATATATGTTATAAGCATTACATGGAATATGTGTAAATAGTTATAACCTGACATGTTAACAAGTGGAAAAGAGAGTTAATATTCGGAAAATGTGAGACACAGTATCTATATCTGCTGTGGGATCCTATCTGTGTTTGGTGTCTCCTCCATTGAACTGTTTCCTCTTAATATTTGCCTCCACTGGAGAGGTAAGCAA
The DNA here is from genome assembly GCA_900303245.1 of Selene dorsalis. Classification (NCBI taxonomy): domain Eukaryota; kingdom Metazoa; phylum Chordata; class Actinopteri; order Carangiformes; family Carangidae; genus Selene; species Selene dorsalis. The sequence goes on from OMNW01009545.1 coordinate 19,475, forward strand.
CATTGTGGTTAGAGAGATTTGCATGCTTTGGCCTTTCTGTTAAATTATGTTCAGAATATTTCTTGCTAGGTTTTATTTATTGTGTGGTATGTCAACATATTCCTGTGTCACTTAATCTGTATAGGAGCTCAAGTTACACAATCACATCTGGCCAGAGAATTTTGTATTCACCTCTTTAGTCTGAATAAAAGGTGATGGTCTACAAAGACATGTTTGACTAGGCCCAATGCACACAACTCTGCACACAACTGGCAATGACGGCAATGAGTTCCACCAGAACAGAGTACTGTGAGAGAGGTTCCCATTATCCTCCTGATCCCACTCTCTTCAATGCAAGCACTCTGTATAACCACTAAGAGAAACCATGACAAACTAGTGGTGCAAGGAGGAGAACCCACACTAGCTTTTAACCAAAACCACAAGTTGGGTTTACTGGTATGCATGCAGAAACGATCTCTTAGAGTTACCCCTGCTAAGAAACAAGCACCAGGTTTCTGAAGAAGTGAAAGAATTTTATTTCCTGCCCGACTTTTATCCACTTCAACACACTCAAATTTGGAGGCTTCCCTGCTCTCTTGCTGCACACCACTGAGCAGTTCCAATGGACCAGTTGGAGATTGAGTGCATTGCTCAAAGGTTGTTAGAAGCAGGAGTTGTTAGAAGAGGGCAGAGCACTGTTGGGAGCTTTTCATCGGTTCTGTAGCTTTAGGTCAGCACTCAAAACAGATGTGTTGCCATGTGGAATTATTTGTAATGACACTGTTTAGTAAAACCTTTAAATTACAAATAACAGTTTAATATCAAAGTTATGAATGTACCTGGTCCATCCCTTTGATTCTACCTCTGATTTATTATCTTTCTCTTTCTGCTTCTACTTTTACCTCTAATGTCAAGGTGATGGGACACATAGCATATTTAATTCTATTATGGTTGAAGATGTTACCTCGCTCTCCGCAGGACGATGACAATGATGATGATGTAAATGATGATGATGATGTAAGATGAGCATGTTGGTGGTGATGACAACAGAAATTATGCTGGCAATGATTTGGTTACACAGCGCAGATCACTGGGGGAAGAGTAGAACAGAATTGAATAGAATTATATTTGTGGCATTTTAATGGTAATCACATGATAATGTTTCCAGTCTATTCAAAGTCTATTTTGTCCTCTGCATATTGGCTGGCATAGGTGCTAAAATCATTATTCATCTTATGTTAATTACTCAGTTGGCCTGGCAACCAAAACTCAAGGGACCTAGAAGCAACTTTCACAGACACACATGCATAAATGTGCACATATACACATACACACAAACAGATATGTAAATAAAAGTCCATTTGGTAGGTTATTTTTGCAAGTGAATTGTAGGAGGAATTCACATTCTCAAGTGAGAACAGAGCTTAATGTGAAAACCACTTCCAAAATTCAAGTGTGTTTTTATGAAGACATAAAGGGCGAGAAAGTCTCCTGCTGCCTGGGAAATAGATATATATTCAGCTATGAAAGTATTTAATAGCATTCAGTATGCCTCTCTGTGGTCGTGATCCCTGGGTTGCTACTCAACTATTTTAATCAAGCTTGACAAAAATTTGCAACTTTTCCACTGACAATACACAGACCAAGTCTTCAAGGTTCAGAATTCATTTGTGAAGCTGATGGTGGAGTTTTTTTATCAGTTAGAGTTACAGGCTTCCCGCAGAATAACATTTTCTGATAGCTCACTGGTAATGTGACTTTCTGACTTGTACTGTACTGTGTAGCACATACATACATACATAGGTTTCTGTAGTTCTTTATAGCAGCAATAGAAGAAGGGCCACCTCTACTTAATTGGTGAATTCATTTTCCACTGAAAAAATGCCCATTTAAGATAAACAGTAATTCAATTCATGACAAAAGAAGAAATGTTTTCATTAAACAAACAAAGCTTGGCACATTACATTGACTGGCCTTTTAGTACTATCATTCTCATTAATGGTGATTCACCAAAAACAACACGTGTCACAAAATTATGAATGAACAAATAATTCATTTCAAGTTTTTCTTTCATTCAGGAAATATTTGAGGCAAGCACTTTAATCAGTCACAGTCATCTCAGGATGTGTGCAGAATAAGGGGGTGAACCCAAGCAGCATAGCCAGTCAAACACCAGGTTGAAGTTACCTTGTAATCACCAGCTGGATACACATTTTATGTAAATACAAGGACTGAAATTAGTTTTAAGTAGATATTTACCAGCTAGGCTTTCTTTTAATGTTAATAGCTGTCTGTTTATAATCATCTGTGGTTCTCATAAAAGGGTTATTTTGGAAAAGAGCACAGAGCCACAGCACAGAACGCTCCATCTTCCCCTCACCCGGTGAAATCCCCATAGATCACACAGGTTGAATATTGCTGCTCGACTAGATATCAGGGAACACTTAACACTTGTTACGATAATGCTCTGCAGTCCCCAACCAAAGATTTTCCGAGACAACCAGTGGAGAAGCAATGTAAACAATGTAAAAGTAACACTATTCACACTGTGCCATATTGAAGAGAAACGCAAAGTGATAATGAGCCAACATGATATTAATTATGAAAATGCACCCAAGGTGAGCCACCTCCTAGTAAACACCAAGAAAAGCAGTAAGAATTCTGACTGTGCAGGAACAATCAGAAAAGAGAGAGACTGCACATTTTGTTGAATCATTTCAAACCGTCACACAACTTATGAACCCGCCAAACCAGCACAACTTAAAAAAACACACATTGGACACAAATGGACAAACATACAGTAAATGAGGTTATTTAGTTTCCCCACAATCCATACAAACACTTGGATACGCCTTTAACTGCATGTTCATCTAGTCTGTCTCACATTAAACAAGCTGCTTTGCTTAGTAGCTACGTTTTGCTACTTACATGTTGACGTGTCAAATGATCGGCCACGTTCATTGTCAATAAATGATAGGCAAATGACTGACTGCAGAGTGCACAGGGGTGAAAAGGGTCTTTCTTCACCGTCTCAAAATGATCTTAATACTTAGAAAAGCCTTCCTAACTACTATCTAATAACCACAGGGTGATTTGCAGGACACACAGGCAGAGATCAGGTCTTTAGAGAAAGGCTGCATTGCCACATCCACAAAACCAAAGACATTAGTTGTGTAGCTCCACTGACCTGCCAATGAGGAGGAACTCCCCTACCAGTCCCTGGCGTCTCATAGCCATGAGGATGTTACGGACGGTCATGCCTTCACAGAAACACGCCACCACTCTGGCTTTGGGCAGGTGGGCCCTCAGCCTCTCCAGCAGCCGGTCAAAGCTCTGCTCGCCAGCATTGCTCCAGATTTTGCCTGGAGAAAGGTTAAATTGCAAACAGGGTCTGTAACAATCTGATATGTATTCCTTTGTGTTTGTGTTTCTGAATCTCATTTTTCTCAAGTATCAACAAGCTGACAGGAACGATGAGAAATGTTTTCCATGAAAATAAAACCCTAAAAACATGCTGTCTTACAACCTTTCCTCTTGTTTAGTGCAGGTCTGCAAAGCCGAGACTGCAGTTAAATGCAAATCACCTTCAGTGCCATGGTGTGTGTTAACAAAATTAGATGTAAGAGGTACTAAACGGGCCAAAACTATCCCTGACAGCAGTGCTCCTAACGCTAAGCGTCACTTGGCTTTGGTCATAAAAATGCTGGCAGTTACAGGTCTACTTTTACTTTTGTCTGAATAAAACCTAAACCACACACCTACTAAAACTCAATGCAGTTTTTACTGAGCTAAAAGTTTCTATGGCACTGAATCATATTACTGAGGTCGTCTTGACCTCACTCTCTTACCAGAGTGGGCAATGCAGATGCCCTCCTTGGCTGCCATGTCCTTGAAAGCTTCCATCCCACTTTCACCATAGTTGCCTGGAAATCCAAAGAAAGGGTAAAGATGTGAGGGTTTTTAAATCAGTGCAATTATGATTTTGTGATAGAGAAAGACAGACAGATAGATCTAGTTATCAAAACCGTGCCCACTACAGTAACCCGCCTCCTACTGCACTAATCATAAAAGCACACATTTATGTCAGAGAAAGCGTCTCCCCACTGTGGCACCCATTTCTTTGCCAGAGAAATTGGGTGACCTGGAATTTATGCTAATGAAGGGTTGTACACACTGGCAAAGAATATGATAGGATTCCCCTCTTTAATTTCTCTTCTTCTCCCTTTTATATTTTTCTCCTCTGTGTTAATTGAAGAAACAATAAATAATCTCACTTTCTCAACTTTTTTCAGGGTTTGTCTCTTTCTTCATTCATTCCTCCTTTTTGCTGTGCATGTTTTCAATAACAGAATGCAGCCTAATTAGACATCATCTCTACTTAAGATGATAAAGGCAAAGAAAAAGAGGTCAAGTGACTGAAAAAATGAGTGAGGGAGAAACAGAGTAGGAAAAAGAGATGGAAAATGAGGAAGGGAAAGGAGAGTCTAGGAGGAGAGAAGGGGAAAGTAGAGTATGAGAAATGTACGTTTAAAGCAGAAGATGTCCCACAATCCCTGACCACTGGTGAATCTTAGTGTGTGTGTGTGAGTGTGTGTGTGCGTGTGTGTGTGTGTGTGTATGTATCAGGCCAATGATGAGTGTGGTGGAGCGAAGTGTAAAGTCCTGTAATTAGTGTCTCAGTGAGAGGAGTGGGAGACAGATGGTACAGACCGTCCTTCCCATGCACACACACACACACATACGCACACACACACGTGCACACACACACGCGTGCAAACACACACACACACACACACGTGCGCACACTCAAAGGCACATGCACACAAAATCATGCAGAGACACACACACATTCATACTGTTACCATCATCTAAATCGATAAAGCTTGTAACCTACTTCACTCTGGTCTCAACAGGGATTTATGTGTGAGACGTCTTCCTCTCTCTCTCCCCTCCCTCCCTCACTCACTCACTCTGTAAGCTTGTCATGCGTCTCTTTATCACTCCTTTTCAGTCTCTCCATGCTACTTAAAATTACCAGCACATTTTCACACATATACACTTATTCTCCCACCCCTCCCAAATTAAAACCCAGGCACAGACACATTCATTGCTTTCAGATGGAGAGGACACAAAGAGAAAAAAACAGTAGGATCTAATCCGTTCTCTCTCCTTTACAACTATACCTCAGATTGACTTGATTTTACAAGCTTTCAGCAAAACTGACATCGTAGGCAAATTTGAGGAATAATAGGAAACATAATGTCATTTCATGTTAGAATGGGTAAAAAAAAGGAAAAACATAATTGAATTGGGCCTTTTTTTTTTTTTTAAGAAATTTTTGTGGGCTGTTTTGCCTTTAGTTGACATGATAGTGGAGAGAGACAGGAAAGTGGGGAGAGAAACTGTGGGAATGACACGCAGTACAGATTGGCACAGTCGGGAATCGATCCGGTGATCACTGCATTGGGCACTGCCAACATGAGACGTGCTCTTCACAACTCCACCACCGAGCACCCCGGCCCCATCGGCTTTGATATGGATTGTGATCAAATACAGCGTGTTGAGAAGCAAAACACTCAAAAGATGAATAGAAATTTGTTAGACTGGGGATTAATAGCCATGTTTACAACTCCCAAAGGCTCAAAACTTCCAACCTCAGTTCTGTTACTACAAATCTGCACTTGATAGTTCTACCCCCTGCTTGCATCAGTCCACCTTACCCACCTCCTCTCTACTGCCTCAATCATGCCTTTCATCCTGTCACCTTACCGTCTCTCTGTTGTGGCTTGGTGTCACGCCTCTCTGATTTTATTTAGGCGTGGTTCTCCCCTGCACAAACACAGGCCCAGACACACTTACACCCATCTAGTAGCCATTAGCTCCATGGTGACATCACATTTTGGAGCAAAGCCACTCATATTTACCTCAAACTCTCTTCACATGCATGTGGTAGCCAACCTTTGTCACCTCTCACTTTAAAAACCATCTGGGAGCTCCAGCATTAAGATCACACATTCACAGTTGCTCCCTCCATCCCCATGTGCTTTTGTCTCCTTCACATCTTCCTGCTGTCTGTATCTCCCTTTCTTTGCTGTATTTAAATCAATTTAATGATAAACAAAAAGAAAGAACAAAAACAGCTTCTAGTAAAAACTGAAGAAAATATGAAAGATTAAAAAAGGACAAAAAACACTCTCAGTGTGCTCCTTATGCTGCTGCCCTCTTCTTCTTTGATCTCCCTTCATCATCTTGTTACTCATCTATTACAATACATTACAACATGCTAT
>OMNW01009545.1:26032-41493 GCA_900303245.1 Selene dorsalis
TCAATCACCATCCTCATCCTCTTGTCACTCTTATCAGCGCTATTACATGCAATTACATGTTCCCTGCCATTCCCTTTTCCCTCATCCTTGTGTGTTTCTTTTTTCAAGCCTCATCCCCCCATGTCACAGCTTCACTCAAAGAAAAGCAAAATGCAAAAAGCTTTAAATATAATTAAATGGTAAGGCATCCTACAGACCTCTCTTATTCATCGTGATCCCTTCTTCCTGCCACTCTCTCCAGTTTTTTCTCAATCCTCGCCAACAACATCGCTGCCCCAAATCAAATCTCGAGTGTAACAAACATCTGTAGCTAAATGTCAGCCACAATAAAACCCCAGGGAAAACTGGCTCACTGACACGTGTACTGTTGCCAAACACAAATTACATGGCTGATACAGCAAAACCATCTAACTTTCCATTTTTTTCAAAAGCACTACAAATGGTTACATCATCAACATATCTAACAGTGATACTTGTGCACCTTATTGTAAGGTTTTTATATCAGTTCCCTTTCGCTGCCACTAAAAGTCTTCAAATGAATCATTCAAAAGGTTCCTGCAAGAATTTAAATACAATCCAGAAAATCTGACCATGTTCAACTTCAACTCTTCACTGGTTCCCTGTCCATGTCAGATTAGACTTTAAGGCACTTGTGATGACATCAAAAAAATCTTAATGGGCATGCTCCTTCATACCCGTCTGATCTCCTTGAACTTTAATGCCATCACATGTACTTCACTATCAGAATGCAGGCTGGCTGCAGGGTGTTTTATCACGCAGCCTCCCTGCTGAAGCGTTTAAATCTAAAATTACAACTCTCAACACCTGCACTCAGTTAGCAGCTTATTTTTTGATTACTTCATGAATCGTGTTTGTTGCCATTCTCTCACCAGTGGGTGAGTCTCAGTCTAGTGTGTAGTAACATCCATGTGGTCCTGATAACCACTGCACCCCCCTACCCTCTATTTGATAATTCACTCATGCACTTGGGTTTATTAATTCACTCAAGCACACCAGTTTCCACACTTTCTCCCTCTGCGTGTCCCTGTCTTCTCTCGCTGGTCAGGCTCTCCATGCTGTACCAGCCCTCATCCTGAGACCTCTCTTTCTACCCTGGCTCATTCCAGATGCTGTGGATCTGTATCTGTGTGTTTCTTTCTCCCAAATGTCTGAAGGATACACACTTCAGCATCCCCTAAGATCATATTCCTCATACAAATTATAATTTCATTTTATTTATTCTATAATTTTGTCATCCTGACTGTCTATGCTGTACAGTAAATCTATTTGTCCTGGTGCTGGGCTACAGAAATAAGATTAGACATGGCTTGACTTCCCTGAAAAGAATCTGCAAAATCTGCATAATGCATTTGTGTTCGTATCCGGATCGGTCTACATTATATTTCCTTTTTGTGATTTAGTCATTTGAAACTCATTTCCGAACTCATTTTGTGAATACTAACTGCAATTTGGACATAACGGTTTAATGTCATGTTCAATGAAATCAGTTAAGACAGTGACTCACCCAATGACTGACGCAAATCTATTTCATAACTTACAAATCAGACAGCAAACATTTAGCCAGCCACTCTCTGGTCTGGTAAGGTTGGTGCAGTCTCCCTGGACCTTACACAAGCTTGAGAATATCGTATTCACAATCACTAATTTAGTTTATTCTAATATACATATTCCTGTATAATTATTTTTTAATTTCAGCACTGCAAGTCATACCGCAGGGCTATAATGTCCATTATAGCACAGTTCAACCCACTAATTGAATGTTATGAAAAAACTGAAAGACCTCCAGGGATCACTAACCATTAGGACTTTTGAACTCTTAGTCCTATTAAAAATCAGCTGTGGGTTTTATTTTCATGAATTTAAAATAATATGTGCATGTCTATGTTGCCCAATTCTTTGCGGTAGGAATAGCTCCAGGGTATAGACGGGATACATACAAGCAGTTTTATACATAACATAACCATAGTTTTCTACCTCATGTCTGAACTCTGAATCTAAAAATACAGCCAAGCCTGTGCCCAGAAATCTTACTTCACCAACTTAAAAAGAGCAGATAGAAATTCTACATGTCTACATAAACTAATTATTCCAAAAGCAGAAAACAAGACGAGGTCAAACCCTAGTATGTGGCTGGACCACCTATGATCATATCCTGACAGATGTGTCATCTGACAAAATCACCAAATACATAACTGAAAGAAAAAGAGTGAGCTGTGATTTCTGCCACGTTTACTGACAACATCATCACTGTAAGGCAACAATTTTTAAAGTGTTTAGAGGTTCACCTTCAGGGGAGGCACACCCCAAGATAAATTTAATTTGAAAAAAATAACTGCTAGTTAACTAAACTCACTATGCATGTAGCAAAACTGATCAATTTTAGTATCTACAGTGAGAGATGGGACAGTCTGTGGTGAGTAGACAAAAGTTAAATGGATCCCCGAACATGAGTTCTGAAACCTGAACCCGAGCCAATTGGAGTGGATGTAGTCCTGTGACCCCGAGTCATTAAAACACAGCTCTTAATATATGTAGACCCACCAGAAACTGGCCCATGACCCACTTTGAATCTTCACCCTTAGGCAACACTGCCTGAAACGACAGCAAAAATGTGAGCAAATTCTGTCATTTTTCTCTTTCCCATTCATTACGCCTTTCTCTACACTGCCCTCCCCAACCAACCCCGCTTTCATCTTCCTCAATCCTGCAAAGGCCATCGCAGTTAAATTGGCAAAGGGCATGTCAGGCAACAGAGAGAAGAGGATGATAATAGAAAGATGGATGATGGGAAAGGAAAGAGAGAAAACGGAGATGATGGAAGGGACGAGAGAATCAATGGTGTCAGGATCACAACAGCCAATAAAGACAAATAGGAGAAAGAAATGAGAGAAAGTGCGAAAGACCAAAGGGGAGTGAGAGTAAAGAGGATTGGGTGCAGAGAAGGCTGACATCTTGATTTATTGAGAGACTGATCAATTTCTGTTGGAGTGTGATTGGGTGACATGTCAAATCTCATGTCAATAAACCCCATTGAGCTGAATTGAATTAAACTGAACAGAGCGACACAGAGGGAGATGAACCAAAGAGAGAGAAAATTCAAAACGCAGCAATTTACATGATGATATATCACATACACATACAGAATACACAGGTTATCTTTAACATACAGCGCATACATATGCAAGCAATAATTCAAGTGGATGACGGTGAATTAAAGGAGAATGCTAGCACAGTGGACAACACCTGCCTTCCCCTTCATTATGCCTTGTGAAACAGAGGAGCACTATGAGATTCAGGCTGGTCTCCCTGAGGTGTTCTACAAAGCCCTCTTTCCACTCTCTGTTAGACTTCACAACCGATTCTCTGTGTGTTGAAACAACAGCGTTTCCTCTGCTATTTGCCCTGTGAGTGAGAGGTCCCACAGGCATCAGCTCAATGACAGCATTAGTATTACGTCTCTAGTATTATGTTGTTTGCAAATACACATGTTTTTTTATGCAACTGACCTTTAGTTCAGTTGATCCTGTTTTTAATCACATTTTGTGTAACACACTGCTCATTTGTGATGCACTGCAAAATATCTATCTATCCGTCCGTCTGTCTGTTCTGTCTGATTTGGCCACGTTCTGTGGTGAATGACCCCGAGATAATAATCATACAAAATGGTAAAATTAACTGATGATAATTTATTAGAATTATCTTACCACTAAGGTCCTACGAACATGCTTGACGAGAGAGTTGCTACATGTCCATCTCACAACCCCAGCAAGGAGCACTGGGCTTCGCATTGATTTTAACACAGCAGTCACCAATGGATTGAAATACTGTCTGTCCCACAGAGCCTGAAATCTCAATGAGGGAGTAATACTCAGAGTATTCTCCCCTTCAATAACATTATTTCATTACTTCAGTGTAATTAGTGTGTGATATTACATGTATTATTCAGTTTCTTGCAATTCAGCTTACATCGTCTCTTGCCTCAAGATGCAAAATGTTAATGCAGAGAATTAATGAGTCTCCATAAACTTAAGCCCCCTGCCATCTTTCTCTGAATCAGCAGCTCCTGTACGCTCTTATCTATCCCAGGCACTCCACAACCACACACGCATGCACGCGCACACACTTGTGTCTTCTGTGGTTTTCTGGGGCTATAATCATTGCTTAGCTCGTTCTCTCTTCTCCCTCATACTCCATTTTCTTCCTCCATTTTCCCCAATAAACCATAAATTTCCTCCCTTTCTCCTTTGTTGTCCTCCCTGCTTTCCCCTCTCCCTCTATGTCTCTCTTGTCCTCTCCTTCTTTCCTCTGATGCCTTTCACATCCCTCGCCTCTCTTCCTTATCACTCTCTCTCGGATCCTGTCGTTTTCCTATTCCTTCCTAATTCTTTCTGCCTTCTCTCTGACATCCTCCCTCTCTCCCTGGCTTTTGGTGTCTGGAATAGATGATGTTTGAGAAAGCTGCCGACAACCTTGAATACCAGTTCCAAGGTCAAACACGCCTGTCCTACGAAATACAAAGACGAATACATTCCTGCCAAATGCACTTATTTGCACACACAGCCACAGGCATGGTCTGTAACATACAGTCCTATGGAGGTCTGCCTCATGAGAAGGCAGGGGGGGAATACAAATTATATTTCTGGCACCATATTGCTACACATGTGCAGGGTCAATTGTCTGCAACCCATCACATATGTAAACAAACTGACACAGAGTTGCAAATGTATAGAGTGTCCCTTTAATTTGAGAATGAGAATACTGAGGCAAATGCTAAATTTTACATTTACACAATTTAGTTGCAAAAAATTATTAACTGCATTTATCAATTATGAAAAAGTAGCCATTTGCCAGTCCCTTTTTCAATTCCTTAATACCACTGACACGTAAGTGCGTGCGTGCATTCTTTATCAAATGTCTTCTCACGGACATGCACAATTACTGCATTGTCCTTTAGTTCCTGTAGCTGTCTCCTTACAGTTTGAACCAATGAACAAGTGAGTGAGTGAATAGAGTAAACCTTCATGCATACACACTCCCTGCTTCTTTCATTTTGTTTTCATTCACAGTTTTGTGAAGTTACTAATAGAGAATCACAGGGGGTAACTGCCCAGATCCTTTTTGGACTGTGGCTACCACCTTTTCATTCCCTCCTCTATCCTCCAGCCATCTCTACTGTTTTTAGACTCTGTGTGTCTGTGTAGGCTAGTTTCAACCCAACAACAGTAATTTCATCTCTATCCTTTTTTCCTTCAAAACCTGAAAACCCATCTCTTTGAAAACCACTTCCGACTCTCGCTCTGCTGCAGTATTGCTACAATACAACCCAGTCTTGTCAGTTACATTCCTCTCTAGCTTATTTCCCTCTTTATTCTTGTCCTTGCATTGAAAATTCTCCAGTGTTGTTAAAACTTTTAAGCTCTAATTTCTAAAGTAGTTCCTTCTTGTGAAGCATTACACATTTCCTTTACAAGTGGACATATATGGGTTTTTCACTTGGAGTACTGTTGGAATTACTTACTAATATTTACTTACTTACTAATATTCATCACAAATGAACAGCTCTAAGGACAGGTATGAATGCACCCAAGATGCACTGAAGTATCTGAGGTCCAATCTCTTGGACCACAGTCAGATGTAGTTACATTCTTCACAGAGGATGAGTATGTGTCCTGTGTCACAGTGAAGGATCCCCCTACTCAATGACATCATTTACAGCAGTCTAATTTGCCTCCAAAGAGAGTTTTACACTTCTCACTGTGTATCCCACACACTGACTCACCACAAAATCAACACTGGCTGCCATGTATTAATTTTCTATTTTTGTACTATTTCAAATGGCTAAAACCTTGTTTCATTGTAGAGCTGTGGATAGCGCATTGATTTGCTCAGTCCCTTGCAGCCTCTCTCCTATCACAAACACAACTACTGTAGCTAAAATAATACATTTGGTTTTCACAAACAGAAATGGTGTACGTGTCTATTTGCATATAGACCTGGGAAATGAGACCTTATCACCAGTGATCACTCGGGACGCATGTGAAGATGCATGTTTATGCCAAGTACAAAGTGTGCAAAGACAGAATGTGTGGGTAGTTGTACCTTCAGTGTGTATAGCAGACACATAACTCCAGTTGTATCTCTTGACGATGTCCACCATAGCTCTTGCCTGCTGGGCATCTGAAGGCACCACCCGCATAAAGTACTTATAAAGGCTCTGAAACAACGGGAATGAAACCAATGATGAGCAGAGTTATCCAGGAGCATCTAGAACATTCACCAAAGTAATGGGTAATTTGAGATCATTTCATTAAAGATGTATCAGTATAGCAGTAATGCAGTCTTTTTTATAACTGATTCCCTCAATAATTACACCTGAACATCTATACATCTGAGCTACAGAGCTACTGAGTTACACAGAAATTGGTCTACAGATGTATGGGCGTACCTTATCGCTGAGGTCCATACTGGTGGCAGAGTAGGCAATCTGTGGTATGTTGAACAACTGTAGAAGGTTCTGGACCTGAATGGCCACTGAGCTTGACCCTGGTCCAATTAAACCCACAATAGGTTTCTTCCCTCGCATTGGGGTAGCTGAGGGGTCCGCACACTTCATTGTCGCTCCTCCACCTCCTCCCCCTCCCCAAGGACCTCCTCCACCCCACTCCTCTGCCTCGTCAGAGGAGACCAGTGAGTCCCGTATGAATTCGATGCTCTGCTCCAGAGCCACAGCTGAATGCCAACAGGAGTCTCTGATCTCGCAGCCAAGGGTGATGTTAGGAAGGATGTTTTGGTCATTGTTAATGCGGTCCAGTGTGTACATCATGGCCTCCACCCTCTGGATGCCATACTGCTCTCGAACTGCACCACACTTGCGCTCATGTACCTGTGCAGACATGGTGGAAGGTAAAGTCAAGTCAAATTGCACTCACATTCAGGTAATACTGTTGTTTACATGGTGACACTTTTTCCAAAAGAAATAATTTTTCAAATTGCACTCAACTGCTTCACTGTTGGACTAATATTGGTTTTATGTTCACATGGCTCTTATGGTCATAGAGTTATTTGCAATTACCCAAGCTTAAATGCCAGTGGGTCAGCTAATAGAGGTTGAATGTTCATAATCACAGGGGTACCCACTACAAATTGGGTCGTAGTAAACAGACCAATTGGAACTGGGCCAAAAATGAACTCCAGTGATTCTGGACCACCATTTTTGTTTTCCAGATACCTTCTTTCAAAAAAAAAAAACATTACCGTTATCTTTCTTCAACACATTCATTATCTCATACACATATATGCTGACACTTAACCTAGAATTACCTTGTCAGCAGGGGGCTGATGGTGGACAGAGAACAATGCTCCAATGATGATGTCACCGGGTATGTGTGCTACAACCCGTCGTTCGGACTGGGCAGTGTCAGCTTGATCCAGCCCAACCCAAATGGACAAAACTAGCAGCAACCAAAGCATCATCTTGGTCTGTTCAGACATCAGAGGAGAAGCAGGTGTCAAATTTGTTGTGTAGAGCCGTCACAGGGAACTACTTGTCCGAGAAATACTTTTCCTCTCCATGGCAGGAGCTTCTGGCACACGGGAGTTTTTGACAGTGGATGATTTTAATATATTCCTTTCTTCCAACTTGTCCTTCTGTCCTTTGGAATTCAATGTGGAGCCATCACTGCAACAGCTGAGACAGGTGCAGCAGTGCAACCTGGGAAATTCAAAAGAAAATCTGGGCTAAGTCTCATTGGCTGACATAACTCCAGGCTCCCCATATTATAAGGCAGAGTTGGTCTCCACAGTAACAGGTGAAAGACAGACATGTTCACATAAACCTGTGAGCAGAAAAAACGTTGTTAGAATTTGAACATCTTTGTTGTAGCTGGCTTTCGCAAACATACTAAACAGACAAGAGTAGTGTATTGCTTCAATCTGTTTAATATAATTACTGCCTGCAGACACAAGCCCCTGCCTTCAGCCTGACAGACCTTCAACATGACACAAACATGCATTTGTACACACTATCTAAGCATGCTTCTATGTCAGGATCAGTTTGATGGGGACCCTCCTACTGGTTTGTCAGGGGTGTTAAACCTGTCTAAGATTAGTTTAATACATTGTCCAGTGCATGTGAAAATGGGGAAGGATAATGATAAAACCCATGATGTAAGTGTCTAAGATGAACAGGCAAACCCATCAGGAAACACAAGTATTTTGAAAAAAAAAATCAAACCCTCAATCAAGTTTAAGATTAAATCCAAATACATTTATATAAATGAGGTCCAAAGACTTCATGTCATCTATCACCACCTGCCATTCAAACCCTGTCTTTTCAACTATCACTTTAAAGTGGGGCAAACTGTGTGATTAAAGCCTGAGCTCATATCACTGACTCTCATTTGAAGCAAAGTTGGCGTGCACAGATATCTCTGCGAATTTCAGTCTGATCATACTTGATGTTTAAAACATAATGTGCAGATACTCATTACTCTTAACCCTATAAAGCCTATGATATTAATGAAGCTTTGATCTGGTTCAGAACTCTTAATTTATATGTGAAGGTTTTACAAATACAGGCCTATATCTTTCCAGCCTTGCCCTGTTCTTCCTGGAGAACAGCTCTAAATCACCGTGACTGAGCAGAGTCATCACACTCTCCACTGTGTCAACATAACATCAATAAACACAACTGCATGTCACACCTTGGAGCTGCAGTCAGGAGTATTTGGTTGTCCGACAAGTTTTATACCACACTCATTCGTAAAACTATTGCTCCAACAAGGTCACATAAAACCACTGGCAGTCCCATTTTTCTCTTCAATTTCATTTTGTTTCAGTCTTTGAAGATTAATTCCGCCACTGAAAAGCCATGTTCATTCCTCAAGTGTCAGCCCCTCAACTCTCACCAAATAAAACTTGGCATGTCACTGGCTATTTTCTTACTGCTTTGAGTATTAGTACTATAATACCAGCTTTAATGGAGCCCCTTTGCATCATAGTCATTGTATGTTTAATTGTTTTCAAGACTGAACACTATACATCCTTTGGCAAAAGGGGTGATTTTCTATTCCTTTTGTTTAAGGAAGATAATTGCATGTGCCTTATTATTATAAATTAAAGAATGTACCCAATTAATTAAGTCTAAACAGAGGTTAGGTAACAAAAACGTGGGCAGGTCAGCCACTAAGTGGATGATTCAAACAAACCTACAGGACACATCTAGCTACAAGAAATACACCAAGCATACTGTGTTTAATAATCAGCCAAACGGTTTCCTACCACCCCCCAAATAAACTTTGAAGTAGCCATCCCTCTGGGGATGGGTGAGTCTTATAATTTGCTTAACCTCAGAGCTACAAAAATGCTTTCCTTCACTGCAACGTAGCAATTTAATTGACTGTAAACAGCAGGAGCACTGGGACAGTTTAGAGAGCAGAGGATAGCATCCACTGCTTATGCAAAACAGGATCAAGGTCGTGACAGAGATGTTGGTGGTTACCTAAGAGGAGGAAGGGGAGATAGAGAGAAGGGAGGACAAAGAAACTGAGGTGGGGTGTATTGAAACATCGAAATGCAAGAAGAGAGAGAAACAGAAGACATCAGATGAAAAAACACAGAGAAGGAGGATGGAGAGAGAAGGAAAAAGGGGAAGTGTGTGGAGACAGACGTAGAGGAAGAGAGATGGAGACAGAGAAGGAGATAAGAAAGAACAAAAAAAGAGGCATCAAGGGACAGTGTCGCACTAAACGTAATTAACATGACAGTGTCAGGATGGCGACAGGGCCACCTGCTGCTCCGGTAATGAACAAATCAAACACAACTCAGCTCTCCATCACACACTCTGTCTCCATCAGTGACGTAACTCTGTCTCTGTCTCCCACACTCAGTCTACTGATCAGCTCACTTAGAATTTCACTTCTTTCTTTCTTTTTCTTTTTTTTTAAAGTATATTTTTGGGCTTTTTGCCTTTATTTGATTAGGGGGACAGGAAACGGGGAGGCAGAGAGAGGGGGAATGACGAGCAGCAAAGGGCCGCCCAATACGGGATCTGATCTGATCTGGGGCTGGCTGCAGCGAGGACTGTATCCTGTGCTCTACCCACCGAGCCACCGCACGCCCCTGAATTTTACTTCTAACTATATCCATAGACACATTCCCACTCTCCAAAAAAAAAATATTCACAAGACATCTCCCTGATGTTTGTGTGGGCCTAACAGTGGCTGGAAAATATAAAAAATTCAAATCCTCAATCCCTAAACAAAAATCTTCCACACGTCATTATGCACTTACATCACTAGTTCTATACAAACTACGCACAAGGGCATTGTACAGCCCTCCAACTCAACTTTGCACTGACATCAACACACAACCCGGACAGAGACAAACACTCTCCCTCCCTGTGCTTCACTTTAATTCAGTGTATTTCATTAGTGCAGACACTCTGTTTTATGCATTGAGAGGGCATTCAATTTACTGTACAATAAACCGGGTTGAAAAACAATGGCAATTTATTCAACAGCATCCCAAATATATTTATTTTCTATCTTGTTCAGTGTGACGCACCGACATTTGTGTGCGTGTGTAATTAATGACAGGGCGGGGGACAGCGTCTGGAGTTTCCAAAATAGATATTAGTTGCTCTTTTCATCATCTGAGCAGCTTAATATTGCAGGCTTCATATTTTGACTGTTTTAATGAAGAGAAAATCAATAATCTTCAGACGAATATACATCACAACACCGGCCACATTTTTATACACCGCTCACATTCGCACACAGAGACACAAACATACCAGTGGAAAAGGACGACACCTTGCACACCTTGTAAACAACAGATAGATGTACATTCACCAACATAATTGGAAAAGAGGATCTTGCGTCAGCCTCTTGACATGTGCTCTTTTCATTCAATCATGTTGCATCAACAGACAATGTAAGGACAGAATAGAATAGAATAGAATAGAATAGAATAGAATAGGTCAGTGTCTTTCTGTAAACCTTCCTCCTTTCCACTAAAGTAAATCAGGGATATGGATGTCAGAGCAAATGTTATACCTTCTCAAATCATTTGCTGACAACAAAAACACAGTCATGGAAAAAATTATTAGACCACCCTTGTTTTCTTCAATTTCTTGTTCATTTTAATGCAATGGTTATGCAATCAAATACTAACTCCTGTGTGTATCATGTGACTAACAGACAGAAAAGAAAACATTGAATGCCTAAAAGCACTGTTTTTGGCAGTACAATGCCATAGCTATTGATGTAAGAGCTTAAGTGATTTTGGTTATTATCAAGAAAACCATGGAAAATGGCCAGATATCAGCTCTTAAATTAAACTCCTATGAGCTGTTTTTGTTGTTATCATTATATTGTCCAAAAAATGTACCTTTAGTTGTACCAGGCATTAAAATGAACAAGGAACTGAAGGGTGGTCTGATCATTTTTTTCCATAACTGTAGGTCAGACCGCTTTTTTCTGTTGTGTACATAACGTAAGGGAGAATATTTCTGGGAAGCTTCAGTTATTCAGGGAAGATTTTTGCTGAGTGGGTGTGTGACAGCGTCTCCATGTGCGTCTTGTCCCCAAATGGTGAGAGGGACAATTTTTTTGCACCTGAGCCCCAGGAGCCAAGTTTGAGAATGACTACAAGATCAACGCCGCTAAGTGCTACGATGTTTCAAAAATTAGGCACATATGGGCTGCTCCTGGTCCTCAGAGAAGGATCTCGGTAAGGAGACACCAACATTCACAGCATTCAGATTTTTACTACTCTAGTTTTGTTATTTATTTAATTTTCCTGGAAGCAACACCTTTTGTGTTACATACTGTCTGTCTGCTACAGCTGATTAGATTTCCCTCAATCTCTCTCCCTCTGAAAAAGACTCTCTAAATAAACAGGCTGTAATAGTAAATGACCTTATCAAACATTAAAGGGCACAGAGACGCCAAACACCATATGAATCTCTCTGAAACCAATGTGCAGCGACAAAGCCAATACCAACACCAAATAGCCAACAAGTACGTCTAAACGTGCTGCTGAGTAAATCATCGTTGCCTATAAACTGCCTCTCTCTGTTGATATTTGACATTCTCAATGATACATGTAGTGTCATTGTAGTCAAGGAGCACCAACACGACTTTACTTGCTGCAGCGACATCAGACAAGGTGTGACAACGGCGCCTGCATCAACTCCCCCCAAACAAGCTCTGACCTCAAATCACTTCGTCCTGCAATGTTTCAGCGGGGACCAGCAGCCTCCTGATAGTCTCTCAGTCGTCGATTTTCAGCGACCTCATTGTAGGGTACTTTACATTTTCTTATCTGGTGTTTACTGTAGCGTCCCTTCAGAGTCATTTCACTTGCTGTGATATTTTGTATATGCCTAATTACTTCATCACTGGCATGCACGTACAGCGTCTGGTCAAACTGCACATCTCCAAGGAGAAATACAATCCAGAGACAACAACAATGACTGGCTGGCGCAGCGCTGCATCCGTCAGCCGCAATGGGAGATCAGAGTCCATCATTTGCACCAACACACACACACACACACACTCACACACAAACAAAATCTTATGACGAGCGAATGGTGCAAAACATGACAGAGACACCGTCTGAAATGAACATGGCTACAGTATGCACGGATGAAAACCGGGTTTCTGATGCGTCTCTGTCTTGCTGTAATGACTGTTATCTCCAACACAGCTGTGCAACTGGCTGTTTTACGTTACGCCGTCACAGGATATAACCTTCTAATATAATTCAAGGATAACTAGTCCAGATGCAACTGCAACTAAGTTCCTTTAGGAATATGTAAGGACAGCAGGTAATGACAAAGTGCCACAAAATCACTCAGAGGAATATACAGAGGAGGGTAGACAGGGTAAGTCCCTGGAGATAGCCTATGCTGACTGGATCTCGGTGATCTTTCTGTAACCTTACGAACAAGCCTTACCTTAACGGAACCTATACCTCTCCTCGGCGCAGCCGGCACGGTCCCGCTGCACAATGGGATTGAGAGTTACCATCACAGAGCAATGATAAGGCTGATAACGTGTAGTCCAATGTCAAACACAACGGAGCTGCCACTGAGTGCTGTGCAGCTCCCGAGCTTCCTCCGTTTTCCAGTCACGCACACCTGAGCCTCTCTCCAAACACCTCGCGCCTTTATCCCTCCCCCTTTTTTCTCCTCTGCTCCTCCTCTCCCCGCTTTCCCTCCACACACACACACAAACACACTATCCCACCCACCCCTACACTGTCTGCCTCTGTTACCCTCCCCTCTTTACAGCCCTTATTCGACATTTTTAATCTCACACAATTTACCCTCTTATCTCCTACCTTTCCTCTCTGATTCCCCCTTTCCCCAAAACACCCACCTTTTCATTTTACCTCCTCTCCTGGCTTCCTTCCCTTGTACTTGGCTGTTGTGTTATCCTATGGAAAATGTGTTCCTGTGGGTCATCCAGTTTGTTCTCGGAACAGCTCATTCACCTGACCTGAGCTTTCTTCGCCTTATCTTATCCTCGTGTCCATCCACATGTACCTGCCTGATGCTGTGCGAAGTAGAAAAACCGTGCTTGAAGAGCAGACAAGCTGCTGTCTGTGAACTACAACCACGCTTACTGTAGAACAACAACTGATGGAGCCAATTCGCTTGACTTAAGTTCAGCCCATATTTTAGCAACGCAGTAGGTGGACAGGTGCCTCAATTAAGCTAGCGGCTAGGTGATTCCCCTTACCCCGCCCGAAACTGAACCTTTTTTTTCCACCTAAAACATCAACACGTCTTTTCCCTTCGTGTTCAACTTCAAACCAATACAATATTTGGTCTACTTTAAAATTAGTAAAACTCATACATACCATGACTGACGAGTTTTAAGAGTGGCTGATAGCAGCGTCTCAAAATCTCAAAAAATTAACAGGCGCGAGGGGCAACTAGACTGTGGCGTACCACCTGCTCAGGGTTCGAGCGTGATCCAGCCAATCAGAGTTGAGGAATGGTGGTGCGTTTTGGGTGATTTGGGAATTAACAAAGACAGACATATGAGTTGCAAAGCGAAAAATACAGTGAGGTGTGCGTCAGAGTAGTGTCTCACACGCACGACAGCGCACACTTACACGCTCCCCCTTATCCACCCTCCTCTACTCTCTCTCTTTCTCTCTCTCACGGTCTCTCTCTCCTCAGCCTAATTAAAAACCCACTTAAAGACGCCCTTATTTTACCATTCAAACAGACTGATCAAAACAATGGACCCAGAGACTATAAATTGCAAAAACGTACCGTATCTGCAGTTCCTCGCCACGAGTTACAGCCTGTAATGTGTTAGGCTGGAGGTGGACCGCTGAGTGTATCGCCCCTCTCCTCTCTGATCAAACAGACATCAGAGGTGACACCGTGGGGCTAGGATAACGATGCAGTGGATGAGGATCGATATCATTTGAAGTTTCATAGCGGTCACTGGAGTAAAGAGCCATTAACCTATACAGCTTCGCCTGGCGTCTACCTTAAAGACCCACAGAGATCAAATCATTAAAGATAAAAAAGTCAATACAAATCTAATGGAAACATCCTGCCTCCTTGCAAACGTCTCCGACTATATAGCACCGATAGCTACTGACTGTCACAGCCAGTAACGACTGGCTATTTTAGGTTTTGCAGGAAAACCATAAAAGATTTAGGCCTATAATGTCAATGCAAGTTCAGTCACTATTTTAAAAGAATTAATTGTGTACTATTTTGACATACTATTTCATCACTACAAAAGATATACAGTGCTATACAGCACAAACATTGCATGTAATTATGGCTTTACGATTAAAACTAAACGTGCTTTTCTCAACTGTGGGGAATTTGTTTGGAAATGTGACTTCCTGTATGATCACAACTGGGTCAAACATTTCCTTGCAAAAGAAAAAAATATATATATATATGTAGATATATGTATGTATATCTAGATCAGTAATATAGGCTACCATGCCACTCATATTATAGTATGTTAAATCTTAAAGCAGTAGGAATTGTGAGGGATTAAAATACCATATGTGCTATTAGGTCGCATTTAACTGTTGACGAGTCGCCCCCCAAACACAGTCTCTACCTACATCTTGTGGTTGGTTTGTATTGAGTTTACTCCTAAATGCGCACATGATAGGTGGCCCGAGGATACCTGAGAAAGCGTCCTCTCTGCTGTCACTTTTGGGATGCATTCTCACGCATTAACTTAAATGCATTGGGCATTGTTGTTGCCGGGCCGCAAATGCCACTGCATCAATTTCTTTGCACATAACAGCAGAAGCAGCAGTTGCATACCTTTGCTTGCAGGACAGGTGAAGGTTCCTGGAGAAACACAGCATCCCTCACGCGTCCATCAAGGCATCATGCTCAGGGTGGTTAATCTACTTTTTCACTATGGCAACAAATGAACCGCCCCCCT